>JADHKO010000219.1:0-51833 GCA_019925425.1 Ophiostoma pallidulum | reverse complement strand
TTTTTTTCTTTTTTTTCTTTTTTTTCTTTTTTTTCTTTTTTTTCTTTTTTTTCTTTTTTTTCTTTTTTTTCTTTTTTTTCTTTTTTTTCTTTTTTTTCTTTTTTTTCTTTTCTTTTCTTTTTTTTTCTTTTCTTCTTTTTTTTCTTCCGGGTGGGTGGAACGAGCAAATACGACGTTCCTCCCTCGGCTGACGACGAACGGCGGAGGAGACGGGACAGATTCCAACCGTTTCGACTTGCTCAGATGCCTTGCGGAGAACCCATGCGGGCCAGGCGCAGCAGCGCCCAAAAAAAACTCAAAAAAAAAGGCCAACTGCCGCTACAGAGTGCGAGTTCGGGAGTGTTGCCCACGCTCAAATATCGTTTTCCGTCTTGGCCAGGCATGGTGGCAACGCCTACGAATACCGTTAGACGGGGGGGCGGGAGGGGGGCGAGAGTGTGCGAGGCAAATTGCACCCGGCAAAGGAGCCAATATCACAGCCCCATTGATACCTGACGACAAGACCAGAGCGTTTCGAGCAAGTGGCCTTGCCTCCGCGATAAGCTCGACAGCGTCGATGACGAAGTTTTTATTTTATTTCTCTCTACACCAGAGGTCCGGCTCGAGGGGAACAAGGTTCTGGGGCAAAGTTGCGAGTCTGCCAAAAGTTCGGACCTGGACCAGTCGAAAGCTCCCCTTTTCTCTCAGGCTTCTGCTGGCTTTCCTGACTTCTTCCTTGGCTATCCTGGCTGGCCAGACCCCCCGAATTGCGCTATATCCTACGGAGTATGGGCTTTCATGCGACCTGCGGGACGGCCCTCGCGGTCAGTAAAATTTTGTTTTTCATCTTCGTGGTGATAAAGCAAAAAGTACCGGAGCACGCCATCCCGGCCAGCATCTCCTCGTAAAACCAATGTCCAGGGACTGCGAGTTACTCTGTGTACTCGTAGCCAGCCGCCACTTTCGACATGGGGAAGGAGGGGGGGATGCCTCTATGAAGAGGCTTGGCGGGACTCTTCCCGCGTCTCAGGTTTGCGGTGTCTTGTTGTATGATGCAAACCCAACTGCCGCTGTAGGCGTGGCAGTCCGTTGTTGGCGGTATGTGCACCGAGCCCCAATTTCCACCACCCGGGGTTTTTTCCATGAGCACAAACTATTGCATGGCTTGGTCACGAATACCCGCGGCAATGTATTGTGCCAATAATTGGGGGAAGGGGTGGTGGAGGTTCTCAAGATACGATGCAGCTGCGAGGACGTGCTTGTCCTTGTGCATAAAGTTACGCCGCAGTATTATTGCTCTGCATTGTTGCATACGAGGGGATCTTGGGGCAGCCCCTTTCCCAGAGCCGCAATAAACAAGTAGGCCATCTTTGGCTAGGATACGAACAAGAAGTGGAGGTCAAGCCACCGTGTGAGATATCAAGGACAGGCGATTCTCGTGGACAGCAGGGCAGGGCTGGTGAAGATGGCGATAATATAACGAGGAGTTTTTTTCTTTTCCTTTTTCTTCTTCTTTTCCTCTTGTTTACGTCAAAGGGAGCTCTGGCTCTTCGGAAAGGGAACCTTGCCAGCCAGCGTTAGGACGTACGAGGTACTCCGTACTCCGTACTCGTTTGAATTCAGATGTCTTACCCCCGGGCAGCGAGAACCGGGGGTGTGTGGCCTTGCCAGGGCCAGGCGTCGTTGATTATTAATAGGAGGTAGCCTGCTCGGCATCGAATACGTCGTACTCAGCCCCCAGGCGTTCAGCCTTTGACTGCATTCTGTTCTCGGGGCGGGCGCATGGAAATGGAGTACTTTTTTTTAATTGGGATAGGGAAAGCTGTGAAGCTCGTAATTGATATTGATATTGAAAGAACCCCGGCGGACAAGGCCCTCCCCCCTTCCCCCCTTATTTTTATTTTTGCCCTTGTGACGTAACGTGCCTCTTTTTCTTATCTGTTTTTTTCCTTCTTTTTTCCTCTTCCGTGGTATTGGTAGACTGCACGACGTGGACAAAGTGCGAGAACATATCCGAGGAGTTGCATACGAGTATATGTAGCTTACATATCATGTCGTACTCGTTGATCCATGTATGTATTTTCGTCCATTCTTTTACGGAGTAGATGGCAGAAGGAAATTGGTGGCAAATTGACGGTTTAAAAATAAAATCTTGCCAGGGGGGGGGGGGGGGGGGGGGTTCCGTTGACAAGTGGGGAAAAAAGGGGAAGGAGTGGGAAGGGAGGAGACAAATAATCTCCACGCCGGTTTCTTCTTGTTTATTTTGTTGTTGTGATGTTGATGACATTCGGAGGATCGTTTGTGAAATTGAGAGAGGAGAGGGGGGAAGAGCGGGAAGGGGGAAGGGGGGGTGCCCCAATCCCAATCCTAATCCCAATCCCAATCCCGCTCGCAGTCCCAATCTCCGGATCTTACGTATCATGGGGAAAGCATGTGTGATGATGGGCTGCAGCATGCATGCAGAATGCCGCAAGTCAGCCAAGGTACGGGTGACAACCATCTTATCTCACGTCAGATATCTTACTATACGGCAAGGCACACCTCGTTGCAAAACGGCCAATAGCGGCGGCGGGAGACTGAAGAAGAAGAGGGAGAGGGAGAGAGAGCATCAGCAGGAAGCGCAGGAAGCGGAAGAAGAAAGAAGAGAGGGGATGGGGAGAGGAGAAAAAAAGGGACGGGGTGGGAGGGGGGGAGGGGGGGGGTGTTCGAAATGACTAGGGTTGGTGATCGCTGGAACCTGGAACCGTTTCTGGTCAACTCTTGGGATAACACGAATACTCGGGATTTCTCTGGGGCCAGGGGGGGAGGGGCGGGGGCGAAGCCAATATCCTGAGAGGCAATGTTGAGACGAGAAAATGCCCTGTCACATTCCTGAATTGGGGAATCTGCCTGCATGAGCAACGAACCAGACGGTTTCGAGGACGAGACCCGAGACGACGAGAGGACCATGCAGCGAGTTGGGGTTGATGGGACAGACATTGCGACGGTAGCCGTAAGAGACAGGGGGGATACGAGCACGGGGTCTATGTGCTTGGACATATGAGATATGAGTAATACTCCACAGAAGAGAAAAGAGAAGAGAGAGAGAGAGAGAGAGAGAGACGTCCGCTTTGCGCAGGACAACAACACAAGAAGACTCACCCGGCCCCCGGTCCCTGTCGACGAGGCAAGGTGAGAAGCTGGGATGATGTTTTTTTTGTTTTGTTTTTGTTTTTGCAAGGGGGTCTCGTGTGGCCTGTGCCGTGCAGCGCGGGAAGACGAAGCAGAGAGCCTCATCTTTGCCGTTTCCGTAAAACAAGGCACCGCTTGGAGGGGGAGGACGAGGCGGGAAAAGAACACGGGCAGGCCGGCGACGGCCCAGCGCTGGTGCACCACGACGGCGACAAGACGGGAGGGCCGTGACAATCCTCATCAAAAACGAAGCGGGCTATGTATGGGGGCATGGATATCGAATCTTATGATATTACTCTACGGAGTACTTGTTAATATCCCTTTTCTCCAGACTCCGCAAATCGGAGCAGTATATGGTAAGTACGATACGCGTGGGATATATCTTGTGTAGAATGGTTCATAGGCGAAGTGTATTATGACAGCATGGCCGACTCGCAAGCTACGATGCGTGTTGTCCAGTCCCTTGGCCAGCGAGGCAGCCACCTGGCCGTCGCCTCTCAGCGTCACTGGCAGGAACACTTGTCCCCGGGTTCTAACAATAGGACTGCTGAGACATTGTAAGATAGCAAGCTCCTGTCTCACAGGGGGCTGCTCGACGGCTGCCGCGAGACGCATCTCAGGGCACGCCCAAGGCCTGTGCCATTTCGCCTTCACCCTTTATCCCTCGAAACCCGGAGAATACATATTGCTCCTCTCGTCAGTGAGGCCAGGGGGGGGGGGGGTGCAGATGCAAGACATACTACGACTACGGGGACGACGATATCCTCAGATGCGACGTAATAGTTTGATAGCTGTGTGGGGTTGTGTCTGTGGCGGAGAGGGAGAGAGGGAGAGAGGGAGAGAGGGGGAGAGACTGCTGCTGTCTGTGCACGTCGTAAGATGGGGGATGGCATTACGAGAAATGAAATAGGGGTGCTACATACTTGAACTTTGCAGGCCCTGGCACGCGCCCTCACACTGTTGTCGCTTCCCGTTTTCCTTTTTCTTTCTTTCTTTTTCTTTCTTTCTTTTTCTTTTTTTCTTTCCTTTCCTCCTTTCCTTCTTTTATGCTCGTCTTATGACTTCTTTTATTTTACTCCTGCCTCCCACGGCCAAACACTGGGGATACGGACGGCGGCCAGCCTGTTTCTAGCAGCTAAAGCACAATATTCCCAAGATACAAAGTAACGTTGTGGTAGTGGTCAAAGTGGTGATGGCTTTAGCTTTCTTTAGCTTTAAAAGGGGGCTGTTAGCTGTTGGGCTTTGCCCTTGCCTGCTGTTCCCAGCGCCCCGGGTCTGGGTTCTGTCGTCCACCAAAACAGACTTTGCACTGGGGGGGGGGGCTGTCAAGTCTCCTGTTGCCGGCCTGTCGTCTGTTGACAGCAAGAGACAGAGGGCCTCTAAATAAAAAGGAAGGTGCAGAACATGGCTGTGTCAAAGGAACTTATCGGGCATGCGTCATCTGCTTACTGCTTATGGTTCGATTGCTGTTTATGGACCCCCCGATCCCCCCCCAGCCGCGCTTTCCCTTTCCTCTCTCTTCATCCTGCGCGGGATGCGCTTTCCCTACGAATCGTTGCCACCTCGAGCAGCACATGCCATTACCTTATCGTATTATCATGCTGCGGCTCTTTTGGAGGGAAATGGGGCCGGGGGGGTTGCTGCGCGCTCTTTCTTCTTCTTCTGGCTCTTGTTGGCAGAAGCGGTTGCCGTTTTAGGAAAGAGACGTGGGAGGGAGGGCGTGGGCGGCGGGAAGGCACGATGATGGTAAGAAGAGAAAAGAAAATGAGAAAATGACAAAATGAGGAAATAAGGAAAAAAGGAAAAAAGAAAAGAAAAAAACGGGGGGAATGCGAGACATAACGGTTGGGATCGTCCAAAGGGGCGGTCTGGCCGTTGAACCTGCGTCATTTTCCACGACAGCCCTCCCCCACGGCGGTGTGCCGGTGTTGGCCTCGTTCTCTCCCACCCGATGGGGGGTTGGTCAGATGGCAAGAGAACGGAGGCGACGAGATCGGCGAGGCGGATGGGCCAGGTGGAGGAACGCAACTCGGAGATTTGCCGAGGGGGGGAGGGAAAAGGAAAAAAGGAAAAAAGGAAAAAAGGAAAAAAGGGAAAAACAAGAGGGGTGGGGGGCAGACTGACAAGAAGAAGAAGAAAAAGAGGCGGCGTTTGAGCCTTTTCTGTGCAAAGACGCGCATCGAGCTTATCGATGGCCTCACTGGCAGCGGCCGCCTCGGGCCTGGCAGGTAGCGCCGGGCAGCAGGCTGGCGGCTGCTGTGTTCCGGGCGGCCAGGGCATGCGGATGTGAGGGCCGGTTTGCCCTTGGTGGCGCCAGCAAATGGTCGTTTTATGGGCCAGGCCGCGTCTGAAGCCAACATCGAGGAAGCGAGAACGAGAGACTGAAGATTGCGGCCCGTTGCCCGGCGGCCAGCCTGTCCGCGATGGGCACGATCCCGTCTCGTCCGCACGTCGAACGCCTTCGAACGGCGTCCGATCGCTTCGAATGGCCTACTTATTGGCTTCGTCCTCCTCCAGGCCCTCCCCTTCCAGGATCACCACAAGCGCCGTATAGGACAGCCGCTTGACCTCTGCGTCTCTCTCAGTCTCTCTCCGTCTCTCTCCGTCTCTCATCCGTCTGTCATCCGTCTGTCATCCGTTTCTCTTTCTCTGTCTCGACGTCCTTCCCGTCGACCCTCATTGTGGTGGGACTCTGATACTTCCCGGCCGTCCCCCTCGCTGGCTCTCCCCCCCCCCAAGTCTTGGATTTCAGCCGGCATCTTTTGCCCTCGTTCTGCCTTCTTTTGCCCCTCGCGGGAATTGCTGTGGGCCGCCTAGCATCGCCGCAAGGCAGCGCGAGAGAAGCGCAAGACGCGAGCCGGTCTTTAGAACCGTCTTGAGCTGCTGCCGCCGCCCCGCCGCGCCCCGCCTTGCCTCGCCTCACATCGCCTCGCATCGCCCACCACTGACTACATCTGCCACCGAGCTGGGCACCGCCCGAACCGACCACCAAAGACCACGGCCCAACAGCAGCAGCACAACCAACGGCATAGAGAGCGCCTTTGTCTCTTCGTCTCTTCGTCTCCCCGCCATCCCCGCCATACCCGCCATGGCCGCCGACCTGCAGGTTTGGGAGGTCACGGAGCCGTACCTCAACCTCCACTGCCAGCTGGCCGAGGGCCCGTTCTACGAGGAGGCCACGCACAGCCTGCGCTTTGTCGACATCCGGGGCAAGCGCCTCCACACCGTCGACCTGGCGGCCGGCCCGGCCTCGGTCCACACGCTGCAGCTGGACTCGACCGTCTCGGTCACGGCCGACATCGAGGGCGTCGACCCGCGCGAGACCATTGCCGTCGGCCTCAAGTACGGCCTGGCGCTGCTCGACCGCAAGACCGGCACGTACGAGTACGTCTGCAAGTTTGCCGACTGCGCCGCCGCCGCCACCACCACCACCACCACCACGAGCAGCCGCGCCGTCGACTACGAGAGGACCCGCGGCAACGATGGTGCGGCCGACCCCCACGGCCGCTTCTGGCTCGGCTCGATGACCGACTTTGATCTTGGCGACTTTCAGCCAGAAGGTAGTGTAGTGCAGTGCAATCCGTGCCGGGGGCGGGGCAGGGCGGGTTGAGACAATGCAAGGCATAGAGAGGCACATGGCTGACCACACAAACTGCAAACCCGCACGCGTCACCAGGCGGTCTGTTCTGCGTAGACGCTGGCGGCAAGGCGGGCGAGCTCGTGCGCCCGGACCTGACCATCCCCAATGCCCTGGGCTTCTCCCCGGACAGCCGCACCCTGTACTTTACGCACACGACGGCGGGCCTCGTGTACGCCTTCGACTACGACCCTGTCGACGGCCGCCTGTCCAACGAGCGCGTGGCGTACCGGCACCGCGGCCCCGGCCACCCCGACGGCTTCCGCGTCGACGTCGAGGGCAACATCTGGCACGCCGTGTACGGCACCGGCCGCGTGCTGAAGATCGCGCCCGCCGACGGCCGCATCCTCGGCGAGGTCCGCCTGCCCACGCACAACATCACCTGCACGCAGTTTGTCGGCACGGCGCTGTTCATCACCACCGCCGCCGAGGGGGAGGGCACGGCCGACGCCACCGAGCAGAGCAAGGCGCTGGGCGGTGCCGTCTTCCGCGTGGACGTGGGCGTCGCGGGCTTGCCGCTGTTCAAGTTTAAGCTGAACGCATGAAACAAGGAAAGCAGGAGAGCAGGAAAGCAGGAGAGCAGGCGATGCACGGGCAGAGAGACGGACGGAGCGAGAACCAAGCCCAGTCAGAAGACGGCATACATTGTCTGTGACAAGGTTCGACATCCAGGCCGAGGGAAAGAAAGAAAGATTCAAAGACGACCGTTCGTACGGATGCATGTAAAAGCCCTGTGGATTCCAAGCCACCCGCAGCCAGCAGCCAGCATTCCCATCCTCCCAAGCCCAGCAACGTATCCTACCTGCTGGTCGAACCCTTCCCTACGCCGTTAAAAATAGCCATAGGAATCCAACCCCCCCCCCTTGTCCCGCAATATCTTCCTGCAGCTATTTATTTTCGTCATGCACGTCTACGGGCCAATCCGGCAAGGAAAGTGAAGTTGGGCACCACTGCATCTCCAAGGCTAAGGAAGCAAGTAGGAAGCCTGTTTTTTAGCCGTCTCCTCAGGCACACCCCCTCTCCCCCCGTGAGAGAAAGGGGGGTAGGGGGTAGAATGAGGAGCCCACGACAGTAAACGATGTACAAAAAACAACAAAACGGAAGCAGGACCAAAACAGCAACGCTGATGTGATACTTCTGCTGTTGTGGAAGAGGAGTGTGTTGTGAGGCGTGTGAGACCGGAGGGGTTGCAAGAGCCAATGAACATGCCCGTGCGTATGTTCGGTATAGCAACGAGAGTAGTATTGCCCCCGTCTTGTACATGTACGGACAGCCACGGCGCCTCCCCGGTGGAGTGGCTCTAGGAAGGCGGGATAAGTAAGGAGAGGGGGGGGGGGGGCGTGGGTGGGTATGGCATCGTACGGAGTTGAACAGAGTGGCACAGAGAGAGAGTGTGTGTGTGAGAGTATAACACGTATACTCCGCACAGAGAGTGCAAACGCCACGCATGGAAGCCTGCCCTGAGGCCGATCGTTGTCAAAGAAGTCAGCAAAAACAGGACGCCCCTAGGGAAAGGGGGGTGGTTGTAGATAAAAGAAAAAGAAAAAAAAGGAGGTTCCCTTGTTGGCCGGGAGGGTGGGAGAGCTGGGCAGTGCCGCCAAATCCCTCGGCCCTCCTTTGTATCCAGGCCTCGAGACCACCCGCATGAAAGAGGAAAAAAAAAGGGGGGGGGGCTCCAGTCCACAGAGGGCAAACACGCCGACCGGACAACTGGTCGGCAAGTGTGCGAGAAAGGAGAGCTAACAAAAGAAAGGCCGTGGAAAGGAGCAGAGGGAGGGGGGGGGGGGGGGGGGTTGAAGAGGACCTGGCCATCACATTGGTTGCCTAGACGAGGCGAGGCGTACTATCTGGCTGGGGACGACGGAATATTGCCCTCAAAAGAGAGCAGGATGGCAAATAGGAGTCGTCCTCCTGTCCCGGATGTATCTCGATGTATCGTAGGAATGATGACGACCGCCACCCCCTCAAGAAGAGGCTTGGATCTTGGCAGGGCCGCTGGCTGCAAACAGTTTCAACACGTCAATAAGATACGAGACGTCGTATCTTGTGCGAGCAGACGCTGTCGTCCTATCGACCGTCAAGCGCTTTTTTTTGCGGGCAAGGGCAAGGCAGTCCCTGGTCCTCTCAAGTGACGACAATCTGCCGGCCACTCACACTGGCTGTCACTCACCAGAGAGGATGAGCTTTCCCATGCCGTCACAAAGCAAAGGAGGCAAATGGGGAAAGGGGGGGAAGGGGGGGGGGGCGGATCACCCGCCGGTGACTTGGCTGCCCTCGACCGTGGTGGACGAAGAAACAGTTGCATGGACTGTTCGCAATACGAGCGAGCCACGCGTAGGATTTCTCTTTTAATAAACAGGATACATGTAAGATACCATGGAGGCATGCCACCCCCAAGCCTCTATTCGCTGGATGCTCTTGAGGTGCCCCTCTCCCCCTCTCTCCCCTTTGTTTTCTTCTTCTTTTTCGCTTATTTCTATTCTTGTCGTTTTATATCTTGGACGTAGGAGAGGGGCACCACCAAGCCCCAACAGATGAATCGTATCCTCCTCGCACGCGTGCAGCTTTGCTAGCCCACACGGCGAGCGTGAGGTTGTATCTTCCAGCCTCCCCCCGGAGGGGGGGCGTGTGTGATGAAGGCTGAAGTCAGCAAGGGGAGTGTGAGATACGAGGACACTCCGCGCTTCCCCGTAATTGTACAATGTGCGGGCAAGGCCCTTCCTGGCCCCGTCATTGGAGCGTCTACCTCAGCCATCACCATGTCCCATGTCCATCACATGATGAAAGTTCATGCGACCATTGTGGCGTCTCCAGTGTTTCCTGTCGTATCCGTAGGGGGGCAGAATGGCAGTGACGGGGGGGGGGGGGGATAAGGGGGGCCAGGCAAAGGCGAAAGAAGGCTGGGAGAGGAGGGGGGGGACTCTTGACTCGCTGCAGAGCCCTCGCAACAGCGTCCTTTGCTACTCCGTACAGAGGGCTTCACTCCGTAATATCTTCTCCTTTGGCCTCCCACGGAGAAGCTTTTCCTCCTACTTCGTCGTGACCTCCCACGAAATTTTGTGCACAACGACGTTGCAACACGGAGCAAGGTCCGGCCTTTTCTCGTTCGATCACACGGGAGCAACGAGACTGTGGAACGAACTGCACACGTACTCGTACGGAGCTTTATGGCGTGGGAACAGGAGGCACGGTCTCTCCAGCCTGGCCAGACCGGCACCAATACCAGACACCAGCTCTGGATCCTCCCTCTCCACCCCTGGGGTTGTTGTAGCATTCTGCCCACGTCGTCTCTGGCCCCTCCGGACACGGGACGTGTTTTGTGTATGGTTTGATTTTTGTTGCATTGCAAGTGGTGGACAAGAAAGGGATCAAAGAAGGCGGGATCGGGTTGTGTCGCAGACGAACTGGACCAGGAGGCGGCATCTCTCTCATGGTGGCGTAGAGGGGGCATAGCTGGGAGCGACGTGGCGGATTGCAAGAGAAAAAGAAAGAAGAAGTAGAAGAAGAAGAAAAAGGACAGCCTCGGGCGACTGCCAGACAAGCAGTTGATCAAGGCCTTGGGCACCGGGCGGCCCGGCACAATGAGCAGAGCCAGCTGTTGGAGAGAAAGACAGAGAGAGAGAGAGAGACACCGCCTGCCCTGTCTTGTGCCAAGGCAAGAGTTCCTTGGAAGCCCTTGTGTTGGGCCGCAGCCATGATCCGCCTCATCCACAACCCATATATGCCGGATCCATTAACGACCATACTCCACCTGCAGAACCAAGGTTCGGTCGAGCCGACGTACGGGGCACCGGAGCCCGTTCGGAGCATCCAGGACATTGGCTGCATTTCCCTTCTTGTTTCCACGGACAGCGCATATCGCGGCAACTTCCGTCTGTGTGCAGAAAAGAACCTGTCTCTGGTGGGGGGGGGAGGGAAACGGGAGATTTATATCTATCAAAACAAAATAAATAATAAGGAGGTATCTTTAGATGTATGCGCTGGTACAAGGAACCGACGAGCCACTAAACCTTGAACAAAGTGAAAAACAAAACTCCCTAAAAAAACACCTGTCAACAGCCTGCTCAAGCGTCTGGCTCCTAAAAAAGAAAAAAAGAAGAAAAAAACTGCTGTACTGTGTTGGTGTTGCCTCTTTTCTGATCTCACAGACGGATGCGGCCGTCCGAGCCGCCAAACCATCTCCGGATCCCGTTCCCGTTTCCGTCGGATGGTGCTGGTGGCGGCGCGCTGCCCCTGCTGCCGCTGCCGCCGCCGCCGCCGCCGCCGCCCTCGTCGCTGGTGCCTGGTATCCACTTGGCTGGCTTCTTGAGGCCCTGGCCAATGCCCTGGAGCCACCTCGGCGGCTCGATGGTGTCAAGGGTGTTCTTCATTCGGTGGCCCAGCTGCTGGAAGATGTTGTCGTTCTCGTCGTCGTCGCCGCCGTCATCGCCCTGGAAGCCTCGGCGTTGCTGTCGTTGCTGGTGCGGCTGCTGGTGCTGGTGCTGCTGCTGCTGCCGTCTTCCAGACGAAGAGGTGGCGCCGCCGAGGGTTCGTGTCCAGCCGGCGCCCGCCGGTGGGAGGATGCCGGAGCTCGAGGGCGAGAGAGCAAACGGCGTCGTCGCGGACGCCTCGCCCGACGGCGAAGAAAAGCCGCCGCCTTCTGCGTCATCGTCCGAGTACGCGCGCTCCGCATGGTGGCGGTGCTGCCCACCCGGCGGCACCGCCATGGTCGGTCCGTGGTGGCGGCCGGCGCCGCCGCCGTCGGCGGCGTTGTCGCTGTAGCGGGCGGCGGCGGCCAGCCGGCGCTGCCGGATCGACGTGCCGTTGATCTCGCGCTCAATGAGGTCGCGGCCCTCGCGCCACGACCCCGTGCCGTAGTTGCGCAGGCTGCCGCCGCCGCCGCCTTGCCCGTCGGCGTCGTCCTCGTCCGACTCGACAAGATCGCCAAAGCCGAACAGGCGGCGCACGCGGCCATACAGGCCAAACAGCGTCGCGAGCACGGGGAACAGAATGAAGGTCGGCAGCAGGTAGTCAAACCAGGTGCCCAGCTTCGTAAACGTGATGAGCCGGCCCAGGAAGCCAAAGAAGACCGTCTTCTCGTAGATGCTCTTGGACAGAAACGTCATGAAATTGTACGACAGCGGCACGCTGAGGCGCGCCACCTGCGACGCGTACCAGAACGCCGACTCGTGCGCCGTGTTGCGCTTGACCAGGGCGCGGCC
Organism: Ophiostoma pallidulum; assembly: GCA_019925425.1. Lineage (NCBI taxonomy): Eukaryota > Fungi > Ascomycota > Sordariomycetes > Ophiostomatales > Ophiostomataceae > Ophiostoma > Ophiostoma pallidulum. The sequence goes on along the minus strand of JADHKO010000219.1, from coordinate 39,845 downwards.
GCGCCACACCTTGACTTCCGTGATCGACGTCAGGGCGGCCGCGCACATGTACAGAATCCAGACCGTGGCGATGAGCTGGCCGGCAAAGCCCACCTGGCCCTTCTCGCCCGTCCAGTGGTGCACGACGGTGAGCCGGATCACAGACGCCGCCGGCAGCGCCGCCTTGACCAGCTCCGACCAGACAATGGCCACCGAGGCCGCGGCCAGGACCACGCCCAAGGCCAGGCGCGAATAGGGCACGACGTGGTAGTAGAGGACGTACCGGCTGTAGGGCGTGAGGATTGCCAGGCGGTTCCAGAACACGTCGCGGGGCGACAGCGCCTTGCCGCGCTCGAGGCGCTTGGACGCGCCCGAGTTGAGCACCGCCTGCGTCTCGGCATACCGCTGCAGAAGGCGGCTCCACTCGCTGACGTACCGGGAGCGGGCGTGGCGGGCCCGCACGAGGCGCCGCGTGAGGTCGGCCATGTACTTTTTGGTGATCACGATGGGAACGATGCGGGCGCCGGGCGCAGCTGATGCGGCGTCGTCGGCGTCAGCGCCGGCACCGATTTCAGCGCCAGCACCAGCCAGTGGGAGAGCGCCGGGGAAGCTGGCGCTCTCGTTGAGCTCCGCGATCCATTCGCGGTAGTCGAGCGCCGACCCCGCCTTGCGGCGGCCGAGCTCGGCGACCTGCAGCTCGACATTGGCGAGGTCCATCTCGGACTCCTCGAGCTTGTCGTACAGCTTGGGGGCCAGGGTCTGCAGCCGCCGCAGGCGCCGGCTCGGGGTGGCGGTGCGGATCAGCCGGCGGGGGATGGCGACCAGGCCGTGGCCCATGAGGTAGATGGCCAAGATCAAGCCCCAGCAGTACGCCAGCGCCATGACAATGCCCTTGACGGAATCGACGGAGAAGCCGTACACGACGATGGCATAGGCGAGGGCGATGATGCCGCTGCCAAAAACCATGATGTGGTACTGGGCGTTGGAGCGCAGGGAGTAGAGGATGCGATCCTTGGGCTCGCGGTAGCCCGCATCGGAGTACTCGGCAAGGATGGGGAGGATAAACCTGCAGCGAGGGGTCGTCCGTCAGCGAACACACTCCAAAGAACGGGAAGACAACAAAGGGAGAGGAGGAGGGAGGAGGGAAGGGGGGGAAGGGGGAAGGGCGGGCGGGAATGGGGTCACTGACCAGGTCAGAGCAAATGTCAGCCAGTAGGTGACGCGCCACGACACGCGCAGGACGGCCAGAGGCAGCCAGATGCCGCGCGTGGCCTCGTCGTCGGTCTGTGCATTGGAGGCAAGGTCGATGGGAACGAGGAGGATGATGTTGGCCGGCAGCCACAAGGCGAAGAAGACGGGCACGAGCAGGTAGGCGGGCGTGGTGCGCAGCGGCAGGTAGTAGCGCAGGATGAGGAGCACGACGAGCGAGAGGACGAGCAGGGCAAGGCCGGTAAAGACCTCGGACTTGACGGGGTTGGCGGAGGACAGGGTCGTGAGGCCGGAGAACACGGACGAGGCCGCAGCATCGGCGCCGCGGCTTAGAAGGGGGGGCGACATGACGGCCGGCAGCGGGCGGACAGGCCAGCGCCCATCGAGGCGGGGCGGAACAGCGGGAGTTTCGTGTGCGGCGGCGCCGGAGAGTCGGGGAGTCGGGGAGAAGACGAAGGGGCGGGGGAAGGGCGGGCAGCGTTTGTTCGATGGCAGGCGGTGGCGGGCGGTTGTCGTGAGACTTGTGGTGGTTGGAAGCGACAGCGGCAGACTTGGGGTGCGACAGCGGCTGGTTTGGGATTACAGATTACGTCGGCGATTACGTAAGACCTGCGCACCAACCGACGCTGCGCTACAGCCGCCGACAGCGCTGAATCAGGCCTTTGCACATGCGCGGCCGCTGTCGACGGAGAGCGATACGGGTTTCTTTCATGCCGGCCTTGTGTATCTTACGCATCAATACCTGCTAATCCGGCCGTGCGTTTCCCTTGTTCTCCCCCAGTCTTGCGTCTCCCAAGTCGGCTACCGCTGCCGCTGGATATGTAGGGCGGATGCATCTTTCTTGTCCGTAAGAGCGCCTGGAACGTGTGCCAGGTTGGATGCGTCGATCTGGACGCCGTCCTCGATAGAGATTAGTGAACCGCCGGGGCGCCAGGGGTGCAGCGTAGACGCGGCGGCCGGCGGGCGTTGCCGCGAGGGGAAGCCTTCTGCGGCCCCACAAAAAAGGCGAGATGCGGAGTGGGCCCGTTTCTCGTGGAGAGAAGGAACGGCCCTCACAGCGGTCCAGAGTAGGAACTACAGCTTCGGGCAGGCAATTGCTTATAGATACGCGAGTCCCGTCGGAGACCTCCCATCGGGCTGCAATGGCGGCCGTGGCGCCTCACGCCTTCCTGGCGATCTGTCGGCTGGGCATCAAGCCGCCGTCGAGAATCTGTCACCAGCTGCCGGTCCGCAGGTCCTCACGGTCCTCACACCCCCAACGCTCAACGAGGCCGTCTCGCTCTATACCTTCAGTTCATCTAGGGGCTTCGCGGCAGCAGAGCGGCTGCTCGGCATCCCGCGTGCTCGCCAGCCAGTGCCAACGCCCCTCCAGATGGTTCTCGACGCCGTCGTCGCCCCCAGCTCCGGCCATGGAGGCACGCCTCGCGGCCCCAAACGGCGTCGAGTGGACGCAGCCGCTGGGGCTGTTTATCAACAACGAGTTTGTCAAGGGCAGCTCTGACGAGACCATTGTGTCCATCAACCCGAGGTAAGATCCGTCTCTCTCTCTCTCTCTCTCTCTCGCGGGCCACGGACCCGGGTGCATCTCGGGCGACACGTCGGGGAAACAGGGCGCCTGTAATCTGACCTGCTGCTGCTCAGCACGGAAGAAGAGATCTGTGCCGTCCATGCGGCGTCCGCGCAGGACGTCGACGCCGCCGTCGTGGCCGCGCGCCGGGCCTTCCGCGACCCGTCGTGGCGGAGGCTCTCGGGCACCCAGCGCGCCGCCCTGATGTACCGCCTGGCGGACCTCGTGGGCGAGTTTGCCGAGGTGCTCGCCACCATCGAGGCCCTCGACAACGGCAAGCCGTATGCCGTCGCGCTGTCCGAGAACGTCCCCGAGTTCCAGAACGTGATTCGCTACTACGCCGGCTACGCCGACAAGAACTTTGGCCAGGTCATCGACGTCGGCCCCGGCAAGATGGCCTACACCGTCAAGGAGCCCCTGGGCGTGTGCGGCCAGATCATCCCGTGGAACTACCCCCTCGACATGGCCGCCTGGAAGCTGGGCCCCGCCCTCTGCTGCGGCAACACCGTCGTCCTCAAGCTCGCCGAGGAGACGCCGCTGTCCATGCTGTTCGTGGCCACCCTCATCCGCGCCGCCGGGTTCCCGCCGGGCGTCGTCAACATCATCAACGGCCGCGGCCGCGAGGCCGGCGCCGCGCTCGTCCGGCACGAGGATGTCGACAAGATCGCCTTCACGGGCAGCACGGCGACGGGCCGCGCCATCATGGCCATGGCCGCGGGCACCCTCAAGAACATCACGCTCGAGACGGGCGGCAAGTCGCCGCTGCTCGTGTTTGACGACGCCGACCTCGAGCTGGCCGCGTCCTGGGCCCACATTGGCATCATGAGCAACCAGGGCCAGGTGTGCACGGCGACGTCGCGCATCCTCGTGCACGCGGCCGTGCACGACCGCTTCGTGGAGCTGTTCACGCGCACCGTCGCGCGCGTGTCCGTCGTGGGCGACCCCTTTGACGGCCGCACGTTCCAGGGCCCGCAGGTGACGCGTGCGCAGTACGAGCGCGTGCTGGGGCACATTGCGGCCGGCCGCGACGAGGGTGCGACGCTGGCCCTCGGCGGCGTGCCCCTCGGCGGCCCGCGCGCAGCAGCAGAGGGCGCAGCGGGCGGAGGCGCGCGCGGGTTTTTTGTGGCGCCGACCGTCTTCACAAACGTGACGCCGTCCATGCGGATCTACCGGGAGGAGATCTTTGGCCCCTGCGCCGCCGTTGCCGCCTTCACGACGGAGGCGGAGGCCGTCGAGATGGCCAACGACACGCCGTACGGCCTGGGCGCGGCCGTCTTTACGCGCAACATGGCGCGCGCGCACCGGGTCGCGCGCGAGATCGAGGCGGGCATGGTGTGGATCAACAGCTCCAACGACTCGGACTTCCGCGTTCCGTTTGGCGGCGTCAAGCAGTCGGGCATCGGCCGGGAGCTCGGCGAGGCCGGCCTGGCTGCGTACAGCAGCATCAAGAGCATCCACGTGAACATGGAGGCCACGTAGGGCGGTTGCAGTACATTTGAGTTTTCGTTGTGGGATTCCTTACGAATCATACGCAACGCCCGTTTGCGAAAAAAAGGGAAAGAAAAAGAATCTGATGCCGTTGTCCCTCAAACGGAATTGCCACCGTTCAATACGTGCCTTTGCCCTTCCTTTTTGCTTATAGTTGTCCCCAAAATACGAAAAAAGTAAAAAGCCCTCCCAAAATGCCAAAGATGAAACAGACCAGACCAAAAGAACCCGGTTTTCCAAAAAAAAAAAGTATGAAAAATAGAAGATGAGGAGAGAAACCCAAGGAAAGCCGGTCTCAGCGCCCGCTGCTGAGCACGGCGTGCAGCACCGCCTGCCGGTCGCTCCAGTCGCACAGCTGCTGGATCTTGCTCAGGCTCAGCAGCCGGCACAGCGCCCAGTCGCTCTCGGGCAGGCTGTGCTGGCCGCCGCCGCCGCCGCCGCCGCCGCCGCCGGCATTCGCGTTGCCATCACCATACCGGCCGCCCTCGACGAGCCCGCTGGTGTTGACCAGATCCGCCAGCCGGTCGCGGAACACGCGGCGGTCGTACTGCTCGGCCGGGTCGTAGCGCTCCTCGTTGACATTGGCGAGGCACGACACGGTGTCGCCCACGAGGCACATCCACAGCAGCAGCGCACGGGCATTCCGGTTCGCCAGCAGGGGGCTCTGGGACCACCACTGCCAGCTCTCCGCGCCGCCGCTGCCGCTGCCGCCGCCGCCGCCCAGATGGCACCGCAGCAGGTGCAGCAGAATGGCGTAGCCGCCAATGTTGCGCGGGAAGTCGGGGAAGTACTCTTTGAGGTACAGGATGCTGCAGATGCGCATGGCCGGCTCGAGCACGGTCGTGCCCGGAGAGAGCGCCGCAGGCACAATGTAGAGGGCCGCCAGGGGCGCGCGGTGGTTGCGGACGTAGCTCTCGGTCGCGAGGCGGCTGGTGTCGACCGGCAGCAGCGCGTTGGCCTGCAGGGCAGCCGTCTCGGCGTCGTGCGCGGCAGCGGCGTCGCGCAGCGCCACGTCTTGCCGCAGCGCCGTGGGCTGCGACACGAGGCGCGACTGCAGCCCGTAGAGCTCCTCGGAGAAGCAGTAGGGGTCGAGCGGCAGCGGCGCCGGCGTCTTGGCCAGGTCGGCGGCGAGCTGCACGGCATGCACAAAGACGCAGAGTCCGCCCAGCGTCTGCGCGACCGCCGGCGACACGCCGCAGGCAGGGTCGAGGCACAGGCCGGACGCGGCGGCGGCAATGTCCTGGCGCGTCATGTCGAGCAGCACCGAGTCGGAAACGTTGGGGAAGTTGCGGACCGAGGGCGGCAGGTAGGGGCGGATGGCGAGCGCCATGGCGCCCTTGAGGTCGGTCTTGCGCATCTTGAAGAGCAGCGCGGGCCGCACGCCGGCGAGAAAGCGGCTGCCGCCGTTGAGGTCGACCATCTTGCTGAGCGCCTGCATGTGCAGGTGCCAGTGGTCGTAGCGGCCGGTAGAGCCGCCCATCAGCGCCAGCGTCGTGATGCACTCGAGCGTCATGTCCGGGATGGCGCGCTCCCGTTTGACGGGAGCCGCCAGCTGCATCGTCTCGGGGTCGCCGTGCTGCTCGTACTGCTCGTGCTCCTCGTTCTCCTCGGGCGGCTCGTGCTGCTCGTGCTGCTCGTGCCGCTCGTGCCGCTCTCGTTCCCGGTCCTTCTGGCTCTGCTGGTGCCGCGCGAGCTGCTGGTTCACGATCCGGCACACGTTGGACACCTCCATGGCCAGCTCCTCCGAGTTGTTTGCGCCGCTCAGCATGGCGCGGAGCATGGCGCCACACAGCAGCACACAGCGCACGGCGGCGCGGTCCTGCACCACCATCCAGTAGAACTCGCTCGACCGCGTCGGGTTGTACTGCAGGAGATCCTCAAAGGGGTAGAGCTTGCGCGGGATCAGCTGGAAGAACTGGTGGAACAGGCGCTGCTCGGACTTGTTCAGCTGCGGGATGTGGCACATGGTCCATGTCGGCAGGCTCCGCGACACCTGCTGGCAGCTGCTGGCCAGGGCGTTGAGGCGGGCCCGTCGGACTCTGCTTGTGTCGCTGTTGCTGGCGGCGGCGCCTTCAGCCCCTGCGGCGGCCCTGGCGTACTTTGTGTGTCTTGCGGCGGGCACATGACTCCGCTTGTCGCTCGCCCACAGGGCGGCCGCGTCTGGCGTGATGTACTCCGTCTCCCAGTCGTGGGGAAACAGGCTGTCAAAGGCCGCCGACGGGGAACCATGGCTGCGAATCGCGACTCCTGCGCCCTCGCTGACCGAGGGCGGGGAGGCGAGAAAGGGCGAGGGGAAGGATGCGTCGGACTCGGCCGGCGTGGAGGCTGTCGTGAGGGACGAGGCCGTGTCTGAAGCGGCAGGCGAGGGCCGGCGGTCGGGCGTTCGCTGCTTCGGGGGGTTGGCCGCAGCTGTGCTGTCGCGCTTCGCCTTGGGGGCGGCCGGCTTCGTGACCAGCTTCCAGCGATGGACAAGTGGCTTCGCCGGGCCGGCGGCCGGTGCACTCTGTCCAGAGTGGGCATCGGTGGCGCTGCCGGCGGACTCGCGGTTGCTGCTGCTGCTGCTGCTGCTGCTGCTAGGAGTGGCCGCCGGGGAGGAGAAGGCGGAGAAGACGGAAAGCCCCGACGGTGCCGGGGTCGAGCCGGGAGAGGACGACGACTTGGGCCGTGGCTTGGCGGTGTTCCGCTTGCCGCTTTTGCCGACGATGCCGCTGGAGGGCTGGGACGGCCCGGAGCTGTTGACGAACGAGATGCCGTGGTACTTGTGCTTCGTCACTTGCAGCCCACGGCGTGTCGACACGAGGGCGCCGTCCTTTTGGACCGTGGCATTGAAGTGGTCCATGGCCCTGGCGCGCGTCGCTGTTGCTGTCTCGACTCTCGACGACGGTGAGATCTCGGAGGCGAGATCTCGGAGGCGATTCCCTCTCCGACGAGATTGTCGGCGACGACGCCGCGGATTCGAGGTCGGTTGTTCTGGTGCCCAAAGAAGCGCTGGCCGGGGGACTCTGGCTCTCTAGATTTGCGACATTGGTGCCGCTGGCCGAGGAGACAATTGCAGAATGGGTCACAGATCGTCACAAAAAGAAAGTCGGTTGTAGCGTGGGGTGTGCATCGACAGGCGACGACGAGCGTCAATCGCAAAAGTGCCGTGGGGGGGAATCGAGCCAGTGGAGGTGGAGCCCCGCCGCCCGGTGGAAGTGGCTAGCGACGTCCACCGACCGCGTGACCCACTAGTCCCAATCGGGAAATGCTGCCGTATCGGGGAAGGAGCACTGGCCGGTGGCGCTCCTGCCGGAAGGCGGGCCGGATACGCGATACGTGCAGCGAGGCCGAAAACAGGCCGTCACAGCGCGGAGAGGAGGGGGAGGACAAGGGCTGAACCGTTGTGCCGGCGCCGGCCCCAGACGCACCCCGGCTTGCACGGGTGGAGGGTATGTGTCATATTGCGTCGTGTAGATCTAAGGATACCTAGTCGCTGGGCACTGCCTGGACGCCGGCGCCACGTCTCCCTTTGCTCCCAGAGACGTCTCATCGCATTCCGCTGCGTGACGTCTGCCGAGGACGGTGTGCGCCTCGTCGTCAGTAGAAGACCCGGCCTTCCATCAGGACGCGGGCGGTGCGGTGCAGCTCCGCCGACAGGATCGTGCCGTCCGTGGCGTCCAGCGTGGTGCCGACCTCGACGCGGCCGCTCGGATGCCCGATGGCGATCGAGTCTCGAGTGCTCGTGTGGTCAGCGGCCCGTCCCTTGTCGTCTGCGGCGCTCCTCTTTTGTGCCGCCGCCTCTGCGACCAGCTGCGCGGCCAGCGTGCCGGGGATGCGCGCCGCGGCGCCGAGGCAGAGAGCCAGCGTCAGCGGCACGGCCTTGTGCACCTGGCCCATTGAGAGGGCCACGCAGCGGATGTCCACGTCCACGTCCACGTCCACGTCGGTGGCGGCGGCGGCCGGGAACAGAAACACAATTTTGGGCACGCTCTCCGTGTCCGGGTCCATCCCCATCTTGGCTGCGCCCGCGCGCCGCAGGTGGTCGGCTTTCGCCTTGAGGGCGGCATCCGTCTCGAGAGCCGCGGCCGCCTGCACGGTGTCGCTGCCCAGCCCCAGCGAGCTGCCCAGCACAAAGACGCCCGGGTTGGACACGTCGACGAGCGACGCCGGGACGGACGGCGCCTCGCCCTCGCGCAGGGGCAGCAGGTCTACCGGCCGCCCCGTCGGCAGCCCGTTCTGCGCGCCAGACTTGGCCCCCGCCGGGCGCACAAAGCTGAGCGTGATGCGCGAGTGCGTGCCGGGCACGCCGTCGATTGCGTAGTCGCCGTCGGCGCAGAACCGCGGCGGATTGCCGGCCACGCGGAAGCGCGACCGGATCAGCTTGTTTGTGTTTGTGTTGAAGATGCGAACGAGCGCCGTCGTGTGCGCCTGGCCCTCGCCCTGGGCCGCGTCGGCCGTGCCGCCGTAGCCCAGGTCGAACGCCAGCGGCCCGACCGAGCTGATCATGTTGCCGCAGTTGCCGGCCAGGTCGAGGCGCCCGTCGCGGATGCCGACCTGCACAAACGTAAAGTTGACGTCGCGGTCGGCGGCCTCCGCCTCGGTCGCCGGCGGAGCGATCACGCAGATCTTGGACGTCGACGACACGCCCGACCCCATGCCGTCGAGCTGGCGCCCGTAGTCGCGGTCGGGCGAGCCCATGGCCGGCGCCAGCACGGGCGCCCAGGCGACCGCGCGCGCGCGCATGGCATCACCGCCGGTCTGCGCGGCGTCAAATGCCGGCAGCACGTCCTCGCGGATGACGAGGCCGTTGGACGTCCCGCCGCGCACAAAGTAGGCCGGAAAACTGCGTTCGTGCGGTGGCGGCCGAGAGGAGGACGAGGACGAGGACGAGGACAGCCGCACGGGGCCATCCGACAAAGACGGAGGACGCAGACGAGGACGAGAACGCGGAGGACAGCGCCGTCCCAGCGTGGCTGCGGGCTGCGGCCGCATCCGGACGAGCAGCCGCCGCAATGCTCGGTCGGCCATCCCTGGAAGGTGTCCGCCGCAAACGAGAACAGAAGTGTCCCGGTTGGAGTGTGCACGCAGAGTGGGTGCGCTCGTCGCTCGAGCTCTCTTGCCGATTGTCTGGATGCAGGTGAGCCTTGATGGCGTACGGCTCAGGGCGCAGAGTTGGGGGTGGGGTGGAGCCGGCAGCTCTTTATTGGGCCAGGCCAGGCCTTACTCCGTAAACCAACCCCCCCCCCCCCCCCCCCGGAGCGCGTATGCAACAAGCAAATGCCATCGTATTATTTTTGACGCCTGGTTTTTTTTCTAGATGTTACTCGCCCCGGCGTGTAGAAAGTCCTGCTCCGAAAAACACTATACAAGTACAATTTCACTGCCCTCCCCCCTGGTCTCTTTTGCTCGGCACCAATCGTTCCTCTCAAAGAATACAGAGAGGGCCGCCCTCCCCCTTCCCACCTCTACTCGTCATCGTCGTCGTCGCTCACGGCGCGTCGTCGGCTGCGCCGCGTAGTGGTCTGCTCCACCTCCCCTTCCTCCTCCTCCTCCCCCTCTCCAGCACTGTCGTCTGCGTTGGCGGGCACGTCCTCGTCCTCCTCGCCCTCCGCCTTCTCCCCGTTTGCCTCGTCTTCCTCGTCGCTCTCGTCCAGGATGCGGCCGCTTCTCCGGCCCCGCTGTCGCCGCGCGGTGCCGGCATCTTCGTCCTCGTCATCGCTGTTGCCGCCTCCGCGGTCGTCAGCACTGCCCGCCCCGGCGTCCTCGTCGACGTCCATGCGGTCCGAGACGTCATCGCGCGCCCCGCCGCCGGCGTCGTCGTCGTCGTCGTCGTCGTCGTCGGAGCCACGCGCCCTCCGCGAATGCTGTCTCTCAATGGACTTGTCGGCCGCGTCCAGGGCGTCGTAGTCGTCGTCGTCGTCCTCGTCGTCGCTACTATGAACCAGCTCGGACGACTTGAACTTGGAGTTCTTGGGCGGCTCCTTCTTCGTCAGCCGGCGCTTCTTCTTCTGTGGGGCCCCGTCGCCCTCCGAATCGCCGCCGCCGCCGCCGCCGCCACGCTCGTCGTCGTCGTCGTCACGGTCGTCGTCGTCGTCGTCGTCGCCACGCGCCTTCTTCTTCCGCGACCGCCTTGCCTGGGACGACCGCGGCTCGCGGTCGGACCGGGCGGCCGGCTTGCGCTTCCGCTTCACCTTCTGGCCCGTCTCGCTGTCCGTGGTCATTTCCGCCTCGCGGTGCACGCGCTCCTCCTCGGCACGCTTGGCGGCCAGTTCGCGGTCCCGCGTGGCAATCGCTTCGCGCTCCCGCCGGATCTTGTCCTGGCGTTCCTTTTCCTTGTCGAGCGCCTTCTGGCGCTCCTCCTCGCGCCGCCGCAGCTCGGCCTGCCGCTGCTCGAGGGCCGCCGCCAGCTTCTCCTTGTTCTTTTCTTCGTAGTCCTTCTGGCTGGCAATCGCGCGCTCGAGCTGCCGCCGCTGCGTGTTGCGGGCCATGTTGGCGCGCTGCTCGACGTCCTGCCTCGGGTAGGGCGTCTGCGGATGGGCCGCAATCTCGTCGAGCGCCTTGATGGCGTCCTCCAGGCCGCTCGCCGCATCCTGCAGCTGCTCGAGCGTCCGCTGGCTCTCGCTCAGGCTGTAGATGGTCGAAGCCAGCTGTATCTGCACAAACGCCACATTGAACTTGAAATGTACCTGCTCTGGTGCAACGGCAAGGGCCTAAGAGGAAAAGAAACCAAAACGTCAGAAACGTTCAGGTTGCGTCACGTACAAAAAAATCACTGCAAAAGAGAGAAGAAAATGAAACCAAAGGGAAAGGCACGCAGGTGGGCGACAACTCACCTTCTGGGCACACTCCAGGCCCAGTTTGTACGCGGCGAGGTCCTTGTCCATCTTGGCCTTTGTCAAGTACACGCGGCCAAGGCAGGAGAGGATTGTCGGGTCGTTCGCCTTGCCCTCCTTTGCGAGGGCGGCCTCGTAGTTCTCGATCGCCTTGGAGAACTGGCGCAGCTCGGCGTGGATGTGGCCGAGGTTGACGTAGACGTGGGCGTCCCGGACCGTGTCCCGGACGCTCAGGAAAATCGGGAGCGCGTTGCGGTAGTCTTTCTTGTCCTCCACCAGCGCAATGGCGATGCCCTGCGCCGCATAGGCATTCTTGGGGTCCAGCTGCAGCGCCTTTTCGAAAAACTCCACGGCGCGGCTGTAGGTCGCGGCGCGCTTCTGGCGCTCCGGCTCCGTCTCTCTGCGCATCTCGCGCGCCGACAGGAGATACAGGTTGCCCATGCCGACGAGCGCGTAGCGGTCGTGCTTGTCGTAGTTTTGCAGCGTGTGCTTGTAGTGCCGCAGCTCGTGGTCTTCGTTGATGTTTGCCGGCCGCTTCTTGGCGTACGCCTTGCCCAGGTACCAGCCGTAGAGCGCACGCACCTCCAGGTCGCTCGCGTTGTCCTGGTACAGCTTGGCCACGGCATCCGGGCCGCCGTCGTTTGGCTGCTTCCTAAGCTTGATGTACGCCAGCCGCAGACGCGCATCCGTGTAGCCTTCGTGGCGCTTTAGCAGGCCCTCGTACGCCTCCACAGCCTTGTCGACCAAGCCGCGCACCTCGTAGCTGCGGCCCAGGTTGTAGCTGATGGTCGTCACGAGCGCGTCGGCATCCGTCTCGTCGTCGTCCTTGCTCTGGATCTTGACGCACGCATCGAGCGCCAGCTCAAACATGCTGCTGGCGAGGTCGTGCTTTTCGGACTGGAAGTAGAAGCAGCCCATGTTGTTCAGGAGCTGCGGCGGCAAGAACTTGCGCAGCGAATCGCGGTGCGCCGCCTCGCTGACGCCCTCGGGGGCCGCGTCGGCCGCGTCGACAATCTGGTCGAGCTCCATCTGCTCCACCTGCTGCAGGCACTGCAACGCCTTGTCTGGGTGGTCGGCCTCATAAAGCCACGCAAGATTGAGCAGCACCGTCGAGTCTGGGGACAGGTTCTTCTTGGCGTCCTTCCACGCGGCGCGCACGCTCTCCAAGAGGCTGATCGCCTTCTTCTTCTCGACCGCCTTGTCTTCTTTGACGGCAAAACGCTCGTTTGCAAACACCTCCTCGGCATACAGTGTGCCGAGCAGAGTCATGGCCTCGAGGTTCTTCGACTGCTGGATCATCTTCTCCAGGCGGAGCTTCGCCTCGCCGAGATCCGACTTGGCAACCGACAGCTGCGCAACGCCGAACTTGGCTGGCAAGTAGCCGCGGTCGGTGCCACCGCGGGCATCGTCGGAGCGGCGGTAGTAGTCGGCGGCGCGCTCAGCATCGCCCTCCATGTGCGCCTTCCGTGCCAACAGGTACCACCCGTCGCTGGCCACAGCATTGATGTCCGTGTGCTGGATGGCCTTGTGGGCGAGCGAGTCCACGTTTGAGAATGCCTTGCGGGACAAGAAATAGCCCGCAAACGTCGCGCAGGTGAGAGGCATGTTCTTGTCCAGCTTGAATGCCTTTTGCGTGTACTCGGTCATCGCCTTCTTGTACAGGCGCAGGAACTCGGGGCTGTTGGTCGCGACCTGGCCGGTTCTGTCGAGGTAGTAGAGGCCCAGGAGGATGGTCGCGACCTTGGAGTCCGGGCTGATCTCCAGCGACCGGTCCCAGGCCGTCTTGGCATCTTCCTTGAAACCAAGCTGCCAGAAGCAGCAGCCGATGCCGATGCGCGGGTCCGGGTCGACAAGCTCGGGCGCCTTGAGCAAAACCTCCTGGTAGCCCGACAGCGCGTCGGCAAACTTGCCCAGCGAGAAGAGCGCGCGGGCCTTGCCCATCAGAGCCAGCATGTTCTTGCCTTGCGACACGCGCAGAGCATCGTCAAACGACTTCATGGCCGCACGCAGAAGCTCAAGCTTTTCGCCGCCGCCGCCGCCGCCGCCGCCACCACCACTGCTGGCCGACGCCGAGGGCGACTGCAGCGACGCGCGCAGCAGCAGCAGGACGCCGCGGGCTAGAAAGAGGGGCGGGTATGCGGGATTGATGCGCGACGCCTCGTTCAGGGTCGACGTGGCGAGCTGGAGGTAGTATTCCTTGGTCTTGGCCTCGGACGCAAGAGCGCCCTCGGGGGCCACGCGCGGTGCCAGGCGGCTCTTCCACAGGTACATCCAGCACAGGCAGGCCACGATGCTGAGCTTCTCCTTGGGGTTGTTGTTCTGCATGGCATTGCCGCCGCGGATGAGCATCTCAATGGCGTTTTCGATCTTGCCCTGCTTCGCGTAGGCCAGGGACACGGTCATCCAGTAGGTGCGCGCGGCGTTCTCGTTCTCGAACAGGTCGCAGAGATCGGTCGGGTCGTCGACCAGGTTCTCGAGGCCGATCTCCACAGCCTCGTCTTCGTCCTGGGTCGGCACATCGATGGCAACCGGCACGTCGGTAAAGCGCCTGCTCGCCGGGTGCGCGTAGCCCTGCGAGGCGCCGTTCGAGCCGCGGTCGGAGCGGCCGTTGCGGAGGACGGAAGACATGCTGGGCGCGTACGAGGGGTGTAGATGACGGGAGCAGAGGGGAGGAGGGCGTGTTTTCTGTCGCAGCACGCCTGCGCGAGGTCGTCGGCCGTCGTCCGTCTACGCCCCGCGACACAGGAGGCCAGGAGGCACAGGAAGAAAGACGCGACTCTGGCAAGACGGCGATCAGCTGGGAAGAGCCGCGACAGGGCGAGGAAAGGGGGGGGGGGTCCGTCGTCGGTCGCGTAGAAATCGGGTTGTGTCTCGGCTCGCACGTCTCAGCAGCTCCGCATCATCTAGCCGTGTCGTGTTGTGCGCTCGCGATGAAATGCACACGGGTTGGGCGTTGATGGCTGCTCCGCATCGTCTCGCAGGGCTGTCCGCAGCTCAAAGAAAATAAATTTGGTGAGGGTGTTGGCATACGTTTTTAGAATAGCCCCACAGGGGTGCAGCCCCTGGCTCGGAGTCACGTGGACCCTCTTCCCCACAGGAGCAGGCCACGACGTCCAGCGGCATCTACTGCTTAATACTGCTTGGTATTTTCCGTCCTTCTTTACCTGTTCAGACGAGAGGGTGCAAAGGGAGTAGAGGAATGCGAGTGCCCGCGGAGCTGGCAGTGCTTCAGCTCTTCTGGTTTCTTGTGCGCGGTGTGCCGGGCGGTTTGAGGGTGAATCTCGCCGAACGACTCCTGTGGACCTCCTTGTTGATGGAACACAGAACAAGGCGGTATCAAGTCGGGGTTTTTTTTCGTTTTATTTCTTTTCGTTAGAAGAGACGTGAGATCGCAAGCCGCTGAAATCCAAATATCACAGACCGCGGACGCTGAGCGCTGGACGGACAGCTCATGATGCACTGCCGCCGGCTCTTTCCTCCATGGCAGCGAGTGCGTGCCTTCCTCGAGGTGAGTCAAGCTCGCCGGTCGCAGCTTCCTTCCCAGCTGGGGCGGCGCCTTCCCTCCGAGAAAAGCCAAACAAACGCTGCAATGGCTCTCCTGCACGTGTTCCTCTACCGACAATAGCACCGGATACGCTTCTTGATGCTTGGCATTACCAGCAAGCCCTCCACCTTACAACCCTTTCTCCCCTTGCCCCCCAAACACCCATCTGCATCCTCCTCGACGACAAATGTGACCCGCGAGGGTGCTGGACCTCGGGCGCCTTCGGCCTATTCCCAGAAAGAACAGATGGCCCCCCTTCGGCCATGGCACCGCCTCATAGTTGACGGCGAGCCGGCGCTCAAGCGAGACCCGAACGAGGCGACCTGCAGTGGCTGGAGTTGCTACAACAGCGCACAGCAAGGCGGCATCGTCTTCATGGCCATTGTCGTCCCCGTGGTGCTTGGCTTTGTCTTCTGGCGCGCCGTGCTGAAGCCAAACTTTGCGCACATGCGCGCCCTCTCTGACCGCGCCGAGATGCAGCGGCAGATGCAGCAACAACAGCCCCCGCAACAACCACAACCACAACCACAACCGCAGCCGCAGCCGCAGCCGCAGCCGCAACCGCAACCTCCAGTGCAGTTTCCACGAGAGCAACCAGCGCAGGAGCTACAGCCGCAGGGACAGCCGGCACAGGAGCAGCAACCACAGGAGCCGCAGCCGCACGGACAGCCACACGAGCAACCACCCCAACCGCCGTCACCCGAGAGGAGCCAGGAGACTCCTGCGGACTCTCCGCTGAAACTCCCACCAAGCGGTGTGCCAGAGAATGACTCACTGACCGCAGCACAACGGTCGCCGCCAGCTGCGTCAACGTCCAACGCGTCGCCCAAAAGCGTTGCCTTTCAGTCTCCGCCTGCTGCGGCGGCCTCTCAGTCTCCTTCGAGCAGACAAGCAGCCCCAGAGCCAGACAAACGGTCGAGCTTCCAGCAGCCAGGACAAGAACAAGGCGGTTCCCAGATGCCCTTCCACCCCCCCCAGCCTTTCCAGCCCTCCCAGCCCTTCCAGCCCTTCCAGCCCTTCCAGCCATTCCCGCCAGGCATACCGCAACAAGCACTTGCTCAACAAGGCTACATGGCAGCACCCCCCTTCATATCTGTTTTACCACCCCCACCCCCGCCTCTCATGGACCCCCGTGGTCGACCTACAGGACCCCTACCTGGGAATGCCCTTTACCAGGCCGCTCCAATTTCAAATGCCCCGAATCCTCCCTCGTATCCGGTCTACCAGGGCCCACCAGCTCCCGCCATCGACTTCCGGGCGCAGATGGCACAGCGATATACCCCTGCTTCAGGACGGGACATTAGCCGAGGCCAGCCGGACTCTCCAACGACGTACAACACAAGCTGCAGCACAGCGCAGCAGTCGTCGCTTTCGAGGTCGCGTCGCCATCCGCCTCCGGGAAGAGCCCGCACAATTTCGGACCCCATGTCAGAGCATACTCTGGGCCACGATTCGGACCCGTCCGGCGTATCAGAGATAGTTTTGCCATCAGAGACCTCGACAGGAGACACGACCGCGCATGACAAAGGGACAGCACACTCGGAGGGCTTGGGTCGTGGTAGAAGCCACCTACACGCTTCAGAGACCGGGCCACGGAGCCCAAGGAAATCTGGACAGTACCGCGCGGGGCGCCACCAGCCCCGCGACAGAACAGAGAGACAGCGACGGCGGGCGCGGCGACAATCTAGTCGCAGCAACAGTACTTCGGACAACCGCCGGTGCGTCGGCGTGGTTCCCGCCGTCCTGCCATTTTTCGTCCCTGGGCTTTGCTAACTCGGTCATAGTGTTCGATACGCGGTCCCCCGTAACAAGCGGCCGTCGCGCCTTTCCTTCCTTGCGCCATTGATACCCCTTGCCCTCGGGGCCCTTGGGCTTGCAGCGGAAGCCAGAGAGGCAGAGCAACAAAGGAAGCGCCGCAAGAGCGGGGAGCGCGGGGGAGCGCGCAGCGCGTCAAGCAGAAGGCGCAGCGAAGAACTACGCCCTAGGTCGTCGACAGAGGTATACCGCCACAACGGAGATCCGTCGAAACGGAGGAGGCAACACCGGCCGGAGAGGACGTCGCTTGAGCGTCTCCGAGGCGGCCACATGAGCACTGCCAGCAACGAAGGGGGTGCCGATCGCAGCAGCAGCACTCTATTCTGGCGCTTCCGGGACTCGGGGAGCTACCGGAGAGAAGAGGTGGAGTGAAGCCGTGTGAAGCCGCGCGTGAGGCTGGCGGCGCTGTGGCGGAATAGAGACTGGTTAGAGCCTAGGACTGTGAGCGCAGAATGTAAGATGCCTTTTGCCGTCCAAGTGCATGCGCATTTCCTGGACACTGCCTGGTCCCAAGAGACGCTTTCAGACTTGGAAGGGAGCCGCTCCGTACTTCTGTAGAGCGGTGGGGGACGGCAGAATGGGAGATAGACGTGCCGCGCACGTGATTGGACAGCACGGGGCGCGCGGGGCGCCGAATCAAAAGCGGGCCGCGTGCTATTAGGCGGCAGCCACGCCCCAGCATACGTATATGTACTGTACCGCCTGAGTAAGGCAATGCCGCTGGCGTTCGGTGCTTGTCGCAACACGTCAGTCTGCCGCTTCTGTGGTTCTGCTCCGTAGTCGTTCCTGTTGTTCCTGTCGGTATCTCGCCCGCCGGTTCCCCTCCACCCCTTGTCCTCAACCAACGAGAAAACGGCCAGCTCCTGCAGCATTGCACGATCCCTCCGCATCCAGCTCCCCGTCTGCCTGCACCCTTGCATCCGAAGCTCAAACCCGAGAACCCCTCCATCGCCGACCCCTCCCCGCCACCGCTGCGTCTGGCTCCGGGCGTTTACGACCCCAAGGTCTCAAGGTCTCCCCGTCTCCCAGGGTCCTTGCCAGCCTCGCGAGCTCTGCCGAACCTTGCATCCCGCTTTGCTCCCGATTTACAAGCTTCGCGCGTCTTCGTCTAGCTCCCTTCCGCCCCCTCCGACCGTTCTCTCCCCTGCCCTGTCTTCCCCCCTCCCCCTCCCCCCCCCCAAGGCTGAGTCGCCCATCATGTGGAACGACGAGGACAACAACCCGTACGGCAGCAGCTTCGATCGCCGAGAGTCGTTCGGCTCGTCTGCGACTCCGTCGTCGCCCGACTCCCGTGAGTTCCCCTTGCCTTCTGCCGTCGTCGCCTGTGCAATCAATGGTCATTCAAATTCGCACATTGTCTAATCAAGCGATGCCCCCCCCCCTCCCCCCCGGCGGTTCCTCGCCCTACGTTCCAGACCCTCACTTTGATGCCTCGTCCGTGACCGATGATGAGCCGCAAGACGTCCCCAGCTACGTCAAGCCCGGCAGCGCTGATGTGGACAGCGACGACGACGACGATGACGAGGCGGCTGCGGCCGTCTCCCATGGCGAGCTCCAGCCGCGACGGAAGCCCGGCGGCTACGACAGCCGCATCGAGCAGCTTCTCTACGAGAATCCGGAAACGCCAATCTACATTACCGACGCTGGGAAGAGCGTGGAGAACAGCGGGCGCTACATTGTGTATACGATCCGAACAGGCGTAGGTTTTGTGCCCTCTTTTTCTTTTTTTATAGCGACGCGTCGACCAGGCGGCGGGCGATCGCAATGCTGACAGCTGGGCGTCTTGCAGGATCTCGAGGTCCGGAGGCGGTACTCTGAGTTCTCCTCTCTGCGCGATGCGCTCACGCGGCTGCACCCAACCCTCATCATCCCCCCAATACCCGAGAAGCACACCATGGCCGACTACGCGGCAAACCCGACAAACGCAAAGCAGGACCAGCAGATCATCGACCTGCGGAAGCGCATGCTTGCCGTGTTCCTGAACCGTTGTCGGCGCATGGAGCAGATCCGCACCGACGGCGTGTGGTGGCGGTTCCTCGACCCGAACGCCAGCTGGGTACTTTTTTTCTTCTTCTTCTTTTTCTTCTTTTTCTTCTTTTTCTTCTTCTTTCTTCTTTCTTCTTTTCAAGAGCTAACGGGCCCTCGTCGACCCTCTTCGGCAGAACGAGGTGCTTCACTCTCACCCGATCGCATCGATCCCCAAGAACGTTCTCAAAGCACCCCCCTTGGATACGGCCAACCCGACGGCGGCGCACAGCTACCTGCCCATCCCCGCCAGCTCAGCGAAGCTCAAGGTGTCCTCGGGCACAACCAGCCTGCCTGTCGTCAACAATTCGGTGGCGCGGTTCCCGCCCGAGTCAAGCCAGCTGAGCGAGCAAGAACTCGACCCCTACTTCACGCTGTTCGAGGCCTCCATCAAGGACCTGGAGCAGCTGCTGTCCGGGCCCATGGAGAAGGTCAACCGGCGCACGCTCAGCCACCTGTCTTCGCTCGCGTCGGACCAGTGCGAGCTGGGCGCGCGCTACAATGCGTTTGCGCTCTCGGAAACCGCGCCCACGCTGGGGCCGGCCATTGAGCGCATCGGCCAGGCCGTCGACTCCTCGTACATTGCAACAGAGGAGCTGTCCAGCTCGCTCGGTGCTAGCTTCGCCGAGCCGATGCGCGAGAACGCCCAGTTTGCCGGCGTCGTCCGCAGCGTGCTGCGGTACCGGATCCTGAAGCGGGTGCAGCAGGAGATGACAAACGACGACCTCAACAAGAAGCGGGCGCTCCTGGACCAGCTCGAGCGCAGCGAGGCCGAGGCGCGGCGCATTGACCAGTACCTCAGCGGCAGCCAGCAGATCCAGCCGCCAAGGCGGTCCGCCAGCTCGCGGGACCCGTCCGGCGGCGGCGGCGGCAGCAGCGCCTATCACCGCCGAGACGGCAGCCAAGAGGACACGGCGTCGATCGACTCCGACTTCCCGCCCACGCACGGCGACTACTCCTCGGTGCCGTCGGCTAAGAACGGGCCGCCCGAGCGCAGCGTGTCCAACCCGGGCCACAAGAAGGCGGCAAGCGGCAACTCAATCACGAACAAGATCTTCGGGCCAATCCGACATGCGGTGCAGGGCGTCGTGGATGTCGACCCGGAACGGACCCGCCGCGACACAATCACAAAGACGCGCGAGTCGATTGTGCAGCTGGAGCAGGCGCAGGTGGCGTCGGCACAGGACGTCAAGGATGCGAGTGCCAGCGTGCTTCGCGACCTGAAGCGGTTCCAGCGGGAGAAGGAAGACGACCTGAACCGGTACATGGTGAGTCGTGTGTGTGGGCAAGACAGAGAGAGACAGAGAGAGACACAGAGAGACAGAGAGACAGATACTAACGTGCCTTGCAGATCGCCTACGCCAAGAGCCAGATCGAGTGGGCCAAGAAAAACAAGGAGACATGGGAGGAGGCACGCGCAGAAGTCGACAAGATTGACGAGTCGTGACGTGGCGCACCGGCAACGGCGTTCCTCGATGTGTCTTGGACTCATGCCCGGGGCTAGGAAGCGTCTCCTGCTGTTCCGCATTGCTATTCTCTGCCACCGTCCCCGGGGGGGAGTCGTCTGTCGTTTCTACGTCTATTTTATTGTTATGCTAGCCACGGGTGTCCATTAATGGGTGGGAAATGTCCGGCTGTCTTTTATTGCTATTACTACTACTTTCAGCTTTAATTCGAACAGAATCCCCTTCACCCCCTACTGCTGTCAAGAGCGTATGGAGAGAGTACCGTAGCCGGAGTACAGCAGAGGAGGGCTGACAGGCAAGACGTGGCCTGGCCAGCGGCTTTGCGGGGCGGCTTGTGGAGTAATACAGCGTGCGCGGTAGGCCTAGCTCGCACTAGCGCGGCCCGGCCTAGCGTCCGCCTGCCTCGCCTTATTATGTCACAGGCTCTACGCAGCCCCAGAGCCGCCCCATGCTTCCTCGCCCGCCCTCAACCGCTTCCCGCACTCCATCCAAAGGCTGGTCTCGTGGCAGCACAACGGCGACTGCGGCAAGTTGAACGCGTGCCTGCATACGAACAGCAGTCTGGAACGAACGTGACCAACGCTTCTTGCCAACGCATACTGCCCGACTCTCACCTCGATAAAAACCCACCTGCTCGACACCCCTCCCCCCCCCCGACGTGCCTGTAGCAGCGGACCCGACACTCAGCACACCTGCTGCCCCCCCCAGTCGTTGTCCCTCGCCCATGCCGTCGTCGTTAGTCCGTGCTTCGGATACAGTCCCGGCCGCCGGCGGCGGCAACGAGGCTCGGCCACAAGACCGGGCAAGCCACGCCGAGGGAACACCAGCCACGGCCAGCAACAACAAGAACAAGACGAACGCCGACGACGACGATGCCGGCTCCGAGCACTCGCCGCTCCTGTCGCCGGACGCCGAGATGACTGGCATGTCCAGCCAGCAACCGGGCGACGGCAACGGCAACGGCAACGGCAACGGACACGCCGGCGTCGACGTCGACGTCGACCTCGAGCGCAACGCTGCACCGCCCTCCTCCACCCTCGCCCCCTCCCTGCACCACCACCACCAGCGCACCGAGGACGACTACCAGCGCACCAAGTCGGTGTGGTACCTCGTTCTCCTGACGCTCAGCATCGGCGGCCTGCAGATCGCCTGGTCGGTCGAGCTGTCCAACGGCTCGCCCTACCTGCTGTCGCTGGGCCTGAGCAAGTCGCTGATGGCCCTCGTCTGGATCGCCGGCCCGCTGTCGGGCACGCTCGTGCAGCCCTACGTGGGCATGCTGAGCGACAGCTGCCGCATCCCGTGGGGCAAGCGCAAGCCCTTTATGCTGGGCGGCGCCGCCGCCACCATGGTGTCGCTCATGTGTCTGGCGTGGACGCGCGAGATGGTCGCCGGCCCGCTCAAGCTGCTGTTTGGGGCCGACCCCGCGTCGGACGGCGTCAGGGTGGCCGTCATCGTCGTGGCTGTGCTGTGGGTATACATCCTCGACTTTGCCATCAACACGGTGCAGGCGGCCATCCGCGCCTTTATTGTCGACTGTGCCCCGGCGCACCAGCAGGGTACGTCCTTTTCCCTTTCTCCTTTCTCCTTTCTCTTCCCCCCGAGTCACAACTGACATTACCCCAGAGGCTGCAAACTCCATGGCTAGCCGCATCACGGGCGTCGGCAACATCATCGGCTACGTTGCGGGCTACGCCAACCTGCCCAGCATCATGTGGTGGCTCGGCGACACGCAGTTCAAGGACCTGTGCGCCATTGCCAGCGTCGCGCTGGGCGCCACCGTCGCCCTGAGCTGCCTCACCATCCGCGAGCGCGACCCGCGGCTCGAGGGCCCGCCGCCCGCGAACCAGCCCGGCGTGCTGGCGTTCTTCCGCCAGATCTTCGTCTCCATCCGCCGGCTGCCGCCGCAGATCAAGAGGGTCTGCATCGTCCAGTTCTGCGCGTGGGTCGGCTTCTTCCCCATGCTGTTCTACACGTCCTCGTACATTGGCGAGATCTACGTCGAGCCCTTCCTCGAGGAAAACCCACACATGACGCCCGAGGAGCTGGACCGCCTGTACGAGCAGGCCACCCGCGTCGGCACGTTTGCTCTGCTCATCTACTCCATCACGAGCCTCTGCACCAACGTGTTCCTCCCGTTCTTCATCGCCCCGACCTACGATGCCGAGCCCCCTCGTGCGCCACCACCGGAACAGGACCCGAACCGGCACCAGCACCAGCACCAGCACCAGCACCAGCACCAGCACCAGCACCAGAGCCAGGCCTTCACGATCGACGGCACCGACGACAGCGACGGCCGGCAGCCGCAGACGACGATGAAAAAGAAGAAGCCGTGGCTGGACTACCTCGTCATCCCTGGGCTGACACTCCGCCGGGCCTGGATGCTCTCGCTGCTGCTGTTTTCCGGCAGCATGTTCTGCACCGTGCTGGTGCGGACCGTTGCGGCCGCGACGGCGCTGATTGGCCTGGTCGGCATCACCTGGGCGCTGACGCTCTGGGCACCCTGGGCCATCATCAGCGCCGAGATCAGCCACCGGGATGCCCAGATCCGCCAGCAGAAGCAGGCAAAGAGAGGTGCCCAGGCACGAGGCAACGGCGCAAACGGTGAAGGGGGCGTCTCACAACGGGCGGCCGGCGAAGAGGAGGGAGAAGAAGAGGAGGAGGAGGAGGAGGAGGAGGAGGAGCAAGTCGACCAGGCCGGCGTCATCCTGGGCATCCACAACATGGCCATCGCCGCGCCACAGATCATTGCCACGGTCGGCTCGAGCATCATCTTCAAGTTCCTGCAGAAGCCCCGCGGGACGCCCGGCGACCACAGCATTGCCGTCGTCATGGCCCTCGGCGGCATCACGGTTCTGCTCGCCGCCTACTTTGTGCACAAGATCGAGGACGAGGCCGACACCGACCTCGCGGGCCTTGGTGGCGGCGCCGGCGGCCTCATGTCGGGCGACGGGCCCTACTATGCCGCCGTCGGCAGTGCAGACGACAACGGCGATGACGACGGCGGCGATAGTAGCAGCAGCAGTCGGAGCGAGAGCGGCGACGATGCGCGGCCCGACCGGCGGAACCGGCTCGGCCGCCGCATGAGCAGCGAGCAGCTGTCGCGGGCGAGCCTCGACCGGGCGACGCTGGCACGCGGCTCGAGCTTTGGCGGCGGCCTGGAGTACTGATGCGTTAGCAAAGGGTGCTGAGATGAAACGGTTCGCCTGTGCGATACACCTTTGTTTTCGTTTTTTTTTTTCCTCTGTACTCTTCCCGTTGGGATTTTGGATCGCACAGGAGGGCCTGTTATGTTTTCTTGACATATCCCTTCTCTTATGGCTGCTTTCTGTCTGGCGTTACTACATCATCGTTTCTCCCTGTTCCTCGTTCCTGTGCGCCCACTCTTGGAGGCATCTCGACAGTCTTGAATAGTCCACTTTGCCCGCCCTCCCTCAACTGCGACGTGCTCGTCTTGCTCGCCTCTCCTCCATCCCCTCTCTATGCTACCGAGCCCCCCCCCTCCCCCTCGGCTAAAGTCGAGGTCTGGAGCCCGTCCCCGAAGTCCCCCCAGAGCACCAGAACGGCTGGCAATGCAGGCAATATCGAGCGGGCGCCCGTCTTGGAATGCCCATCTTGGAATGCCCGTCTTATCCTCACGGAGCCCAGCATCCGGGAGGGCAGAGAATGGGGGGGACACGGGATCAGATGAACATTCAAATGACGGCCACGCTATCCATACAAAGCCTGACTTGCCGGCTCCGTCTCCCTCTGATTCCTCTCTTATACCTGCTTGCACTCCTTCGATCACAGCTTCTATTCCCCCCCCCCTCTCCTCCCCGGCCTTTCCCTTGTTCTCTCGGCCCCCGTCCTTCCTCATCTTCCTTCCGTCCATCTCTCTCTCTCTCTCCCTCTCCCTCTCCGTCTCTGTGTCCGTGACCTCTCTCATCATCGCCCCTCGCCATGAAGCTCTCCCTTGATAGCGTGCTGCTGGTCCTGGCTGGCGCTGCCCGGGCCCAGGCCGCCGTCCTCTGGGACGGCCGCTTCAACGACTTCGCATCGGCCGCTGACCTCAACAAGTGGTCGTGGTCCAACCAGGTCGGGCCCTACCAGTACTACATCCACGGCTCCGCCGCCGTCGACCGGTACATCGCCCTGGCGCCCGCGTTCAAGAACCCCAACGACACGGTCAGCAAGCAGGGCGCCCGCTTCACGCTCGATTCGACGGCGTTCTGGAACGGCCAGACCATGCGCCGCACCGAGCTGATCCCCCAGACCACGGCAGCCATTGCCAGCGGCAAGGTGTACTACCACTTCTCCATCATGCGCAGGGACACGAACGCGCCCAGCGCCAACCGCGAGCACCAGATCTGCTTCTTCGAGAGCCACTTCACCGAGCTCAAGTACGGCTGGATCAGCGGCGACGCGGGCGCGAGCAACCCGAACCTGCAGTGGATGGTGAGCCAGAAGACGCAGTGGAAGACGGAGTGGAAGCCCGACGTCTGGCACAATGTCGCCTACGAGATCGTAAGCTGGGACCCCTCTTTTTCCCCTCTCCTCTCTGTCTCGGCCTCTTTATCTAACTGCGACCGAAACCCTCTGCAGGACTTCTCCGGCAAGGTCGGCTTCTGGCACTCGGAGGGCGGCGAGCCGCTCAAGCAGGTGGTGGCGCCCGTGTCGGCGTCCGCGTCGTCCAACGGCGCCGACTGGCACCTGGGCGTGCTGGAGCTGCCGCGGTCCGGGTACAGCGATGCCACGGAGGACTTTTACTTTTCCGGCGTCTACATCGAGTCCGGTGCCATTACCACCACGATTGGCGGCCCAGCAGCATAGCCTGCGCATGCGGAGGGTGAGAGGAGAGAGGGAGAGAGATTGGTAAACGGATAGAACGGTCAATCACATTTTGGAAAACGCAAGGAAGACTCGCAAGACGAGTGGTTTTCTCCCCCTCTTCATCCTTGAAAAGACATTTGCAGACTAGGCTCTGTATTCCATTACATACAGCCGCGTTTTTGAATTCTCTTTGGTCACCCTGTCCTTCATCGCCCAACTTTTCGCCTTTTGCCTTTTGACCCCTTGTCTTGACCACTGATCGGTTCCTGTTTTTGTCTTTCTGTGCTTGCTGTTTCCCCCGTCTCCCCTCAGTCCCCAAACATGACTCCGTACATCGTACAGGCGGTACGCGTTCCCTTTCCTTTTTTCTTCCTCAGCTTCCCCCCTTCTTTGATTTTCCAGCTCTCTGCTCCTGCTACAGCTCAATTCGTAGATGTACAAGTGCTGCTGGTGCTGCTGGTGCTGCTGGTGCTGCTCGAAGGAGAACTGGTCGTCGAGGCGCTGGTTGTGGTGGTAGTGGTGGTGGCGCTGGCGGTGGTGGTGATGCGTGTGCAGGTGCCAATGGACGTTCGCGTCTCGCCGGGGATCGGGCGGCCCTGGCTCACATCAAAGGACGAGTAGCCGCCCCAGTACTCGCAGTACGAGGTGCCCGCGTCGCAGTAGCGGAGATCGCACGACCTAGATGTCGATCCGCCGTCGCCGCCATCGGCCGTAGCCGTCGTGGCCGTCGTGGCCGTCGTGGCCGCCACTGAGCCAGGGGTCGGTGCCGACTCCGACGGCGTCACGGAAGCTGCAGCGGTGGTGGTCGAAGAGGTCGTGACTGTCTGGAGCTCGGTGATGGTGGTGGTGGTCACAACGACGACGACGGCGGCGTTGGCGCTGTGCGCCATGGTGCGGTCGACGAGGCGGCCACCGGCGGCGCCTCGGAGCAGGCGTCGTCGGGGCACTTGGCCATCGTCGTCTTGCAGCTGCCGTGCCGGTTGCTGCTGCTGCTGCTGTTGGTGTTCCTGTTTTTGCACGAGACCCGAGCTTTGACCTTGGAGAAGAGGACAAGGAACAGAAACGGGAGACGCCGCTGCCAGGGAGGGCAGCAGCATCACCAGGGAAAGGATATGCGGCCGCATGCTTGGCAAAGGGCGATGACGGCAGCAAGGACGGAGACGGCGGCGGCAGGGCGTAGAGCAAGGGGGCTTCGAAGGAGAGCAGTGGGGGTGGCAGAAGCTGCCAGAGGTGCATATGTGGTTGGTGACAGATGACAGAGAGAGAGATAGTGGGAGAGAGAGAGAAAGTGTGTGAGGGTGTGGAGAAGGGTTTCCGGAGCGTTCGAACGAGGAGGGAGGAGGTAGGTAGCGTAGGATCGATGGGGATTCTTATATACACGTCTACACAAGTGAGAAGCTTTGGACTCTGTAGCAGCACCGGCCAGTCTGTGGACGAGGGGGGACGGACATTCTGAAGTTTACACGACACAAACAACGTCTCTAGGCCTCGTCTAGGCCTTTTCGGAACGCAAGGTGACACTGGCGAGGTAAGGTGAGAGCTTCTCTTCCATTGTCCGCTACGGAAAAGCGATGCTCTGAGCTCGTCGGGAAGACTACTGCGTCACCTTTAGGGGGCCTCTGCTCTCTCCCCGGCAAGAGGCGGATGCGTGCGTGACGAGAGGGGAAAAGAGGCCGAGAGAGGGCTGTGTGACGACGTGAGGCGAAGCGAGCTTCTCAGTTGCCAAACGGCAGTGGGAAAGAAAAGAAAATAAAGAAAAAAAGGCCGAGTGATTTACACCGGCGTCGGTACGTGGGAAGAGTAAAGTGAACATTTTTTTTCAAAAAATAAAAAAAAGGGGGGGGAGGCTTGCACAACGATGCAGAAGAGATGGCCGTTTAGAATCGATCTGCCCGTGCACCGTGCCCGGCTGTGCTTCGACATGTTACAGATTGACGGGGAACCCGCTGCACTCTTCTCTGTTGTCTTTTCTGGTGGTGCTTTGTAGTACGGCAACACTCATCTCGCAGAACTCGATCGATGCTGATGACCTTTTCCCCGTGGTGGGCGCCACCTCTTGCCAGCCGCTACGAAGGGTGGCAGCAGAGAGGAAGGCAGGGCGACCAAAGCGCAGAGCTGCAGGTGTGCCCCGTCACTCAACCTGTCACCGTGCAACGGCAAAAGAGGTTGGGGGTGTAACGGATGCCGTGATCCAAGGACGATTCGTTCGTTGGTGTTCCCCGGCTGCTGCTGCCAATGCTGCCCATCTTCTTTCTCTTGTTGGTAACCACAGGCTGGGTCACGCCGTCCAAACGAGCTCATGCACGACACGGCAACCTAGAGGATGCAAGGGCAGCGTGTGACGCATGAGGTGCTAGGAAAAGAAAAAAAGAAAAGCAAAAGGGGAAGGGGGGACACCGACCCGCTTGGTTGTGGCTAGATGTCATGTACGGCTTCGGCCTGGCGATGATGGCCGTGCGGTCCGAGGCTTGTTTGGTATGTATGTGGTAGTATATTTTGTGCTGTGTATATGTGTTGCAGGAGTTGTTTTGGAGTCGTTGTTTTGTCAACAGTCGACATCTTCTAATATGGCTTCCTCGAACCTGGCACACGCCAACGGCTTTGAGGGAAATGGACACAGAAAAGATACAAAGAGACAAGGGAGAAAGAAGAACAAGGGAACAGAGTGCTAAGAAGGGAGAAAAGAAAAGAAATCCACTGTCTCGGCTTCCCAAGTCGGCCGAAAGCAAGAAAGGAGGAAGGACGACGGTCTCGTCGACATGCTAAACTCTCCGGAAAATACACCAGCGGGAAATATAATCGAAAGCAGAAACCAATACGGCTCAAACCCTCCCGTCAAAGTTATATGCGTCTCACAAACAGATGAAAATGAAGAAGAGGGAAAGGAGAAAAGAAAAGCCCCTCAAAAGAGTCCGACCGGTGAAGCACCAAATCCTAGCACAGAACACACAAACAAGAAGGAAAAAGAAGGCAAATAATAAAAATAAAGCATGCCGTGTAGCGGCAGCCAAGCGAGTGAAACGCCGCAGCAATGGGGTAATAGTCATACACATAACAAGTGATAGAGCATCAGGGTACAAGGTACAAAACGAAGAAGAAACGTCCCGGTGAGAGAGGGAAGGGTGGAAGGGCGGAAAGGCAGTTTACAAACTGCCTCGTAATCTCTGCTTCCGTGCAAGCCAGTCGCCGAGCATGTTGTCCAGTTGCTGTTTTGGTTGGTCAGTCTCGCGAAAGAAAAGAAAAGAAGCCTCAAAAAGTATGCGATCCGACGGCAACGAGAGCCGAGGAAGGAAGAAACACAGACACAAAAAGAAGAGGAAAAAAGGGGAGGGGGGGGAAAACTCACAGTCGTAATCTCGGCCAGTTTGGCATTTGGTTCTTTGAACAGCGAATTGACCACAGGATGGTCCGGCCCCACGGACACAACATCGCTCTTATCGTACACAACAACAAGCAGGTCGCGGACGTCGCTGCCCGAGTCGAAGAACGCCCGCAGGCTGGCGTCGTTCCACGTCGCAGTGTTTGTGGTCGTCGCCGAGGTCGACGTCGTGATCGAGTCCTGCGCCCCGTGGTTGCCTGATCGGTCTTCGGATTCGGCCAGCTCCGGTGACGGCGACGAGATGGGCGACGACTGGCCGTCTTCCTGGCTGGACGTGTCCACCATGAGCGCCGGCGGATTGTGCGCGCTCACCGGCGATACCTGCACAGGCGACTCCGACAGACGATCCGACCGTGGCACAGTCCCGTTGGTGGTGCCCCTTGCGGCTTGTGGGCCTTGTGGGCCATCGGCGGTGCCACCGGCATACCCGTTGGCGGCGGCCACCTGCTGGTCGAGCCGCTGTGGCCCGGGAGCATCGACTTCTTCGTCCGAGTCGAACTCGTCCAGAACCGCGCGCGCCGCTGCCTTGGTGACCATCTGTGGCCGGATCGCGTCGTTGCGAGGCGCGGCACCTGCAGATAAGGGAGCCGACTTGTGGGCAGTACTCAAGGGTGACGATTCTGTCGGCGAGCTTTCCTGGCTGCTGCTGTCTTGTGCACCCTCGGAGTCGATCATGCGCAGCGAAGCTGAAAAGAAAGACCAAGGTCAGTATGGGATGGTCATCGTCCTGTATACACTCACCCGCCATAATGCGCGGCACGGTGTCCAATTGAAAGGGGAGAGATGGGGGACGGGGCTTCTTACCAGAATCCTTGAGAGACTTTCTTGTCGGTGAGACCTCCACAATCCGACCCAGAGGCTGCTGTTTCTGCAGCTTGCTCGGCTGCCTTTGAGGGCCCGAAGCTAGGGGGGCGACGGTGACGGGCTTCTCCTTCTCTTGCACTGGCTCGTCGTCCATCTCATCAGACTCCCTGTCTCTGTCTGCACCATCACCCCCAGCGTCCATGGACCGTTTCCCGACCGATTCGTCGTCGTCGTCGCCTCGTTTCCGGTCTTTCCTAGAAAACAGACTGCGGAAGCCGCTGGGCTTCTTGTCCTTTTCCCTCTTGTCTTTCTTTTTCTTGTCGTCCTTGACCAGGAGCGCATTGATGTCTTTGTCGAGGCGATCAAGGCTGGGGCGCTGCTTCGGGTCCTTCGCCTCCGAGGATGCCCGCGGCGCACTGTCGTCTCTCAGTAGATTTGGTGTCAACGTGATCTTCTTCGTCTCAACCGTGTCGTCCTTGAAAAAGGAATCGCGGACCGTTCCATCCTTTGTTTTCTTCGGGCCGGGCGTCTCGGACTTTGAGGCAACAAAGATTTCTTCGCTGGTGCGGGTCAGGTCTTTGCCTCTCGCAGCATCGCCGTTGGCATCTTCTTTCAGCGCCCGCGGCTTCAGCGGTTCAACTTTGGCGGACTCGTCCTCTTCGTCCTCTTCATCCTTTCCAGCTCCGGCTGGCGCCGTTTCTTGGCCTTGCAGCACAGCAGTTGTGGCCCCAGCCTCGCCCTTATGTTCGTCGTGCTCCCTCTGCTGCTGTTGTTGTTGTTGTTGTTGCTGCTGCTGGGTCTGCTGCTGCTGGGCATAATATTCGGCTTCCAGATCCTCCTCGTCTGTCGAGTATTCGTTGTCGGAGTAGTCGACATACGTGGGCGCGGCAAATGCGACCGTCTTCGCCTTCCGCCTGCGGATCGCCGACTTTAAGGGGTTCTTTGCCTTTTCAGCTTGGTCACCCAGCATAGTAGCCGATAGCTATTGATCACAAAACAGTCAGTGTGAAATTCGGCAAGGCCGCCCGCTGCTTGTTCGCTCCTCCACACGTACATCAACGTTTCTGTGCTTGTTCAGCCGTGCCAGTCGTTCTGTCGGAGTTTCTATGTGCTCGGCAGGAAGGTAACCTAGAAGAGGGCGTCAGACTGCTGCTCTGCACATGCCATAATCATGATACGGTCGCGGGCCGTTGAGGGGACTCACCGATGCTGCTGTCCTTGACCACCCGGACAAGCCACCAGTAGCTGTTGCTGTCGTCAAGCAAGACCATGGTGTCGCCCTTTGTCGCATTCGCTTGGCCTTCGACGGTCGCCATGAACGTATGAAGCGCGTAGACAAACTCAAAGTCAATGTCCTCTATATTGTGTAAGCTTTCACTGCCCCAACCAGAAATCACAAATCTAGAATCAATGCTGAGGATAGAAAATGCGCCGCTGCCGTCGTCGGTGTCGCTTTCGAGGTAGGGGATCGTTAACTCGTCATCGAGCTCGTCGTGGGTGCTCCACCATCGCCTAGCCGTCAACATATCGAGACCTTGTAGGATTGATACTGAGGAATTTCTTTTGTCGTCTTTGTCGTCGCCACCGTCTTCGTCGTCTTCATCGCTGCGAATTTCATTTTCAACGGTTTCCGAGGAGTCGGTCGCGCGGTACCTACCGTGACGACGGCGTTGCGGATTTGTCGGTCGCGTCGGAGGAAGCACAGGAGGCGCCTAGCATGCCTGGCTGTCCCTTGACACTTGAAGAGGGAGTGTGTCCTCCGACAGAGGCGCAAAATGCCGCTCTTCTCGGGGTTGTGTTGGCCTTGCCATGCTGTGGTGGCACGAGGCTGGCAAACTACCGCCAATACGCGCCCCGCCAGCTGCACACGGCGAGCGACGAGCAGCGCCAGATTTTGGGGGGACGAAGGCCAGAGCCGACGATATAAACGGGGTGACAAAGAGACGTGTGTACCCACCATCTTCGATTGAGGGCGAGCTGGATATTTTGTCCATCATGTCGTCGTCCAGCCCATCGTCGACATCCTCTATGTCTTCTTCCGTCGTCTCCGCAGCAAGTCCGCCATTCTGCGCGACGGCCAGCGCATCTTGCTGCTGACGGCCCGTCATGTTGCCGCCGGCGATGTCGATTGTGGGCCCTTGAAGGCTTCCAGACAAGTTGAGGGAGTCGGCAATGTCCGCGGCCAGGTCGGAACCGTAGATGTGCAAGTCGGACAACGTCGAGCCGGCCCACGATATGCGCCTGTCCTGGGCGGTTTCTGCGGCTACGCCGCGAAGGGTCTCGGCCTGGTGGGAGGAGAGGTGGCTGGCGTTGTCGGAAGGGGGCGAGGTCGAGGACGTTGCGTCCTTCGTGGTAGTCGACAGTTTTACGTGAGAGTGGTCTTTGGCGGACGGCGCATCACGATCTTGCAGGTCGATCGTGTCTAAACCGTGTTGAGGACGGGACAAGAAGACAGAAGTGGCCAGTTAGCAGCCATGCGACCCGGGGGGGTTAGGCAGAGTAGGAAAGGGAAAAAGGATAAGGCGAAAAAAGAAGGGAAAAGGGCAATGCGCAAAGCGGTTCCTCGCATTCCCTGTCTGTCTTCACGATGCTGAACCAGCCACACGGAGACCACAGGGCTAAACAGAAGAGTGGGTAAATGCCAAAAGCAGGGAGGGAGAAAAGGGCGCTCTGTAAGGGAGGAGGAACAAGACGGCAGGATTCAGGTCTTCCTCTCGTCTTCTGTCGCAACCAATGTGCAGACGGCCGTTCCAAACTGGCCTGTCAAAACCTACCGGCGCGAATAATCCCGGGTCTCGTCATGGTGGTGGATCAAGGGACAGAATAGGGGGCGGCATAAAGAGTGTCCAAGCAAGGGCAGCGACCCCGTTGGAGAGAGAGTCGTATGGGGGAGGCTGGAAGATGGCCGCCGATGTCCCCAAAATAACGGGTCGATGGGGTGTCGCTGGGTCGCGAGGACAGTCAACCTGTCGGTGGGAAGAACGAGACAGTGGGCGTCCTCCCTTTGAAAGTGGGAACTGGAGGAGGAGGAGGAGAGGAGGCGGGCCAAGGCGTTCCTTGCTTTGCGCCCTGGTGCGACGAGCGTGGATGCGGCTTGGCGGCAGGGAGCGAGAGGAGCAACAAAGCACGGACAGGCTGTCGGAGAGTGTGCTTTCGTCTTTGTTTGCACAGATTGCCTTTCGTTTCTTGGGTTGTTTCGTCGAGTGGTCGGTATGTGGGCCGGGGTGGCGGGTGTGTGTGCACGAAGGACGGAGTACTATCTTGCCTCGCGACAGGCACACCAAGAGCAAATTGAGGAGGAGGAGTACTCGTACTCTGTACTCGTAATAATAGAAACCCGACAGGGGAGAAATTGGCAAAAAAAAGGAGGTTGGACCAGGGTGAAACGGGTCAGAGATCGACCCAGCCCGCGCGCGAAATAAGAAAAAGAAAGACCTGGAAGTTAATAAGTACTTGTAATCCACAGGGGAGCTGTTGGTGCGCCGTCCGCCCGCGCCTCAGGTGAACGGGAGTGCTGGTGGCGGAGGAAGTGTGCTGGAGCGGGTTTGTTTCTTTGAAAGGCGACAGAGAAGTCGATGCAGACCGATGCTTGGTTTGGTGATGGCGCCCCCCCTTCTCTCTTTCGCTCTTTCTCTCTTTCTTTCTCTCTTTCTCTCTTTCCTCTATTTTCCGGATGTGGGCCGAACAAGGGCAGGAGAGGTCTGGACGTACGAGTAGGCGTGAGCTGGCAGGAGCGACTGTGCTTCCCCCTTTTTGCTGAAAAGGGGAAGACTTCAGGGGTGGCCAGTGCTGATTGGCTGGATCGGGATTCCTTGCCCCACCCTCTCGTTCTGGCGATGAGCCCCAGATGCTGCAGGCGCCCCTTTCCGCACTCAGGCATCTGTGGTTTGCCCGTCGCAAACCAAGCCGCTCGCTTCTCCGGTCTCTGGCATTCTCGTCGCTCTCATCTTTTCCATCGTGGTCATCGTTCTCGCCGTTCTCCCTCCGTAATGTTCTGCCAGTATCCGTACCTCTTCGGTGTGGGTAGCGACTGCCTCGATAAGATAGGCTTGGGAGTTGGAGTGGGGCTTTCTTTTGGGCGTCTCCCAAACCTGAAACCGCGCCCTGGCAGCGTTCCCACGGCCAGCTTGTAATTTCCTCCTTGGCCGCTTCCAGGGGGAGCCAATACGATGAGGATTCTCTGTGACGAGGTGCTGCAGATGGGCTGTCTCAAGAAGGCTGTGAATACGACGTCGCGATTGCATTAAGAAGATATGCATTTGTCGCCTACTCCGTACGTGGAAAATATGCCTCAATATGCGAGGTCGGGGATATCACGTGGTTGAGATGCCAGTGTGCACGTGATGTGGTCGATGATGACGATGCTGGTGCCGGTGGTCCTCCCGTTGTCGTTTCGTACCAAACGCATCTGCGACCAGTCCTCTGTGCCGCCTGGCATCATCACGCCGGGCGGCAGTGGAAGGCACCGGCAAAGGGGCCCTCCGTCCTTTGTTTCTCACATTGCGGACTTGGTCGTGCCTTCCACGAACGAGGTGGTGATCGAGCCGCGTGTTCCGCGTCGCTCCTGCTGCCCGTCCTGCACCTTGCACCTTCTCCGTAGTCGCTCGGGCACGCTCGCCCAGGCACCAAGGTACCTACCTGCCCGCCTTGGTCTGGGCAGGCAGGCTTACAGCACATCTGCCCCTCACCCAACTAACTGCCCATCCACACCCGCCGCGCCCAATTACCCCACCCCAAGGCCTCCACAGCCGCTATCTACCACCGTTCCGATAGGCCTATCTTCGCTCTAGGAACCCTCTTACAGACGTCACCTGCCACCCTCTCCTGTGCTTTCGGTCTCTCCCTCTCTCGTTTCTCACGGCCGCCATCCTCGTTCTTCTCATTCTTCTCGTTCTTCTCGTTCTTCTCGTTCTTCACAGCCTCTTTCTGCTTCCGCCTTCCTCGTTGTTTTCGGCGTTCCAGAACTGTTCAGAACCGCTGGAAACCAACTGTCCTGCGCTCTTGCTGCCTGGGGAACGTGAGTCCGAACGCGCCTGCCCGCTCTCCACTATCTGATACTGTATCATCCTCGCCTCCCTCCTTATCGCAACAACAGGCTGCCCCACCTTCCGCCCAGCACCGAGAGAAGGAGGCAACAGTCGAACAACCGCTTCTGTCTACAGCGTGTATGTTGGTTCCGACTCAGCATCGAGTCGTTGCTTCTGGCTACCTAGCACCGTTCTCTCCTTCCTTCCCTCCCTCTTTCCTTCCTTCCCTCCCTCTTTCCTTCCTTCCCTCCTTCCCTCCTTCCCTCTTTCACTCCTTCCTTCCCTCCCTCCTTCCCTTTGTGTTACCCCTCCCCTCGGCTGGCAAAGAGGCCTGTATCAATAGTGAATATGACGTGACTTACACTGTCCCTCCAACACACAAGGCTGACTTTCCGACCTTTCTCCCCCCCCCCCACCTCCGCCTCTGCCTCCCCTCTCCTCTCCCGCCCCATCTACAACAGCGATGGAAAAGCACTCTTCTGCAGCATCATCCAACCCTGCATACACGGATCCGAATCACCAGCATCCCTCTTCGTTGTCGCGCGACCATCCGGAGTTGAATTCTCTGGCGACGTCCCAAACGTCCACGTCCGCGTCCGACTCCTCCCTGCGCTTCCCGAAGCCTGAAGGCAGCTATCTGCTGGCCCACTGGGTCACCTCGAGCTCGACGAACGCAGCCGACACAATGCAGTCCTCGGCGGTTTTGGACGAAACGAGTAGCCTTGCCGACTCGGCATACGAGCTGATCAGCAGCACCGACGGCGAGAGCCAGGACGGCCGAGGCACCGATTCTCTGGCCGACTCCATTGCCGGCTCCTTCGACATCCACCCCCGCGCCGACGATGTGCACAGCCTGAATGGCCATGAGGCAGCATACGATGAAGACCATGACGACGACAACGATGACGATGATGACGACGACGACGACGGCGGCGCCGCGAGTGTTGAGAGTGCCTCCGACGATGGACACCCCCACGCTCCATTCCGCCGTGGAGGCCGCTTCGGCACGCTGACGCGCAACACGCCCACCCACAGCCAGCTCTACAACGCCGCCACCCGTGCTGCCGTCGACGGCGACAACAAAGAAGCCCGCTGGTCGTCCCAGGCAGACTCCATCCGCTATGCCGAGCAGGCCTTGTGCAGCCCGTCAACACAGTCTCTGTCCACGCTCGACTACGATTCCTCGCACGGCGACATCAGCAGCGGCCACACCCCTCTTGTGCACTCCATCGAGTTCAACGAGGAGGCTGATGTGAAGGTCAACCTGGACAAGGTCTCGGTGAAGCACACCATCCGCGAGTTTTCCGAGGCGGAGACGACCATCATTGCCGCAAACATGGGGATGGCATCCAACCCGCCCAAGCGGCTGGCTGCCACCGTCCGTCAGACCATGTCCCACCACTGCCTGTCCACGCACGAGCCTCTTCGTGTCCTGTATATTGGCAATGATGCTGCCTACAACGACATCATGTACAAGATTTCGTCCTCCCTCTTGGCCTCAGCTCCGTCCGCCACCACCCCCGGCCATGGCTCGGAGCATCGGCATGCGTCGACACCGGGCATCTACAACATCATGCCCATCTCCTCCTTCGGCTCGGCCAAGGTTCCTGAGATTGACGAGATCCAGCTCATGGGCGTTTCCGACTACTACATCAAGGTTGAGCGCTGCGTCAAGGCAGAAGAGACCGTCTACGAAGGCGAGGCGTTCCCGAACGATACTGTCTACTCGATCGAACTAGACAGCGGCAGCTCGTATGTGTCTGTTTTCCGCCCGAGTGGATCAACTGTGAGTCCGCGGTGGACGCTGCCGCACGTTGCGGTCTTCTACTTGTCCGGAAACGACAGCCAGCAGGCAGAGATGACAAGAAATGCAGCCTGGGAGTTCATGACCCGCCACGCAGTCCCCTCCATCTTCATATCCCACACGCAGTCCTTCTCGCGGTCTCCCTCCGCAGGGCGCTGGCAAAACTTTGTCGAGCAAGCCGCGCTGCACCTGTGCCTCGAGTCGCGTGACCCCTCTCGGCCCATTGCGCCCGAGCGGCTGCCGATTGACCTCATGTCTTTCCTCAACGTCGACGCCCGGCAGATGAACCGGAACCTTGCTTACCTCACAGGGCTGCAAGACACCCCCAAGAAGGGCCGGTCTGGCAATAAAACCGCTGGCCTTGGCGACACTGCAAGCATCGAGGGTGTTTTCGTCGGGCTCCTTCAATCTGTGCGTCTTCTAAAGCAGGGGCGCGATCCCCGTCCGCAGGCTACTCGGGCAGCGTGCGATGTCTTGGCATTGCTCAGGTCCCATATCTGGGGGCTACTTGCGTCGGTCTTCGTCACTGCTCTAGTTTCATCGTCCCTGCTGTATCCCTCTGTCTTCTCCTGGCCTGGGGTTCATTCGTCACAGCGGGCAGCATCGCTTGCCTCGGACTCGCTCCGGATCTCTGCCACCACTGCGGCTTTGTTGACCAAAGCCGACCCTTCTCTTCCGACAGCAATCCCCTCTTCCGTCTGCTCGGTCCCGTCCGTCGCTCCGACGGTTACCATCAGTTTTGTGTCCACAAAAACAGTTGAGGTGCTCGTTTCTGAACCGACCCTTTCTCCGAGCCAAGCGTCCTTTGGGGGCCTCTTGACAGATGGTTCGCACAACTCACAGCGTGCGAAGACCGCACGGCCCGGAAAGCCCGGAAAGACCGTGTCGGATACGGAGATCAAGAGTACAGGCTGTTCCATCCAGGTGTACAGCAGCCACGAGATCCTGGTAAAGGTGCCTTCTGCGACGAAGACGCAGTGGCTGGCCAAGGGCGCCATCGACATTGATGTGTGGCGGGGGCAGAAGATTCTAAAGTCCAAGCTGTCAACCTCTGACGAGGGCATCATCATCGAGATCGACAGGACGGAGGCTTTTGGCGTTATGAACGTTTCGATTGTCACCACCCGCCGGCCCAAAATCAACGAGACCTTTGCTGTGGATTTTGGCAAGCCGACCGCGGGGAGGCTTTTCAAGGCGGCCCTGAGCCCGTGGCAGGACTTGGCATGGGCAATGGCCGCCACCAGCCTTGAGACCGCCTCGGAAGCAACCAAGGTCCTCGCCGCCTATGCCCAGGACCACATTACGGTGCCCAGCTCAGCGCAGGCCGTTCTCGGCAACGCGTCGCAGGTGGTCCATTCCCTTACGACAGGGGTCGAGGGCCTCCGAGAGGACGTGGCAAAGGGCTACAGCCGCCTCCGTGCGGTTGATGCGGTCGACCGGGCAGTCCATGGAGCCCAGTCTCTTGTGAAAGACTGGGTGCCCGCGGACATAAACATCCGCAGCGACATTGCGCTTTCCGTGCGTCGCGCGCAGATCGCGTCCAAGCTGTGGTGGCTGCTTGCGCAGGGGAAGAAACAGGAACACGACCTGTACCAGGCAAAGGCAGCAAAGTACCTCTGCGAAATGGAACGTGCAGCAGCTGGATCGACCAAGGCCGGCGCCATGGATCGAGAGGGCGGTTGTTCTTCCAAGAAAGACAAGAAAGACAAGGCAGACGCTCAGCGCCGGATGCCTGATCGACCAGCCGCGTGGTTCTGGTAGTCCCCCTCTCCATCTCCCTCCCCAGTCGGTCAGTGCAGTGAGGTTCTCAGCAAAGCCCTCGGGACGAGGTTTGTTCCAACTTGGTTCTTTCGGGGGCAGGACGCCTTTCTTTTTTCTGTCTTTGGTGTTGTTTTCTTTTTCTCAGCCCTTTTCAACCTGGCTCTCATCTGTTCAAGGAAGATCGTCCGGACGTGCTCGATCCCCTCCCCCCCCCCCCACCCCTCCCCTCTCTCTACTTTATGGTATTCGTGTTATGTTTCTGGCTTTGGAGTTTCCCCTATTTTCTTCTTCTTTTTGTTGCCGTTCTGTGTGTTCTTGTCAGTTTGCTGTTTGCTTTGTGTTTGCTGTTGTCTGCCTTTCCTTGACGAGATTTGGGGACTGGTCAGTCAAGGTGGGCATCGTTTGGATGACCCGGAATTTGGAGCTCAACTGGAGTTGGGTTTTTGTCTTGTTTTGATTTCCCACGTCCGATGCTTTTCCCCATCCCCCCCCTTTCCCTTGTCGCCCGTCGTTTCCCGCATACCTGTACCCTCTCTGCTTCTGCATGCTGAACATCTCTTCCCACAACACCCCTCTTTTGTTACTATGGACTCACGTTGTTTTATAATATTTGACCAAATCAAAAATATGCCCACTCGATGCCTTGAGGCCAATAAGACGGTGCAACGGGGTCTTGGGTGGTGGGCAACATTGGAAGGCGGCATGGTGTCAGGAGCCAGTATTGGGCTTGCAACGCTTTACGAGGGCAAGGGAAAGAAAGATACTCTTTGCAGAGACAGAGAAGTCAGAAGCCAGGACAGAATACGAAATACACCGCCCCACGAGGGGAAGAACCGGGGCCGTCTATCAGAGTTCGGATTGCCAGAGCCCAGCCCAGGAATACGAAGGGGGGCATCGCTAGCCTCGACAATCGTGCGGCCTGCATACGTCGTATATGTAGGGGAGCAGAACGCTGCAGAAAGTCCACATCGGCCTGTTCGTGGATGCTCTGTCTATTCTTGGGTCATGGAATGGCAATACGAGCGACCATCTGACAAGAGAGAGCAACGAGTACGAGCAGTGTGGAGCAGCTTTCCCCCTGTTCTTTTTTGCTCCGCGTCGACTCACTCTGTTATGAATACTGCAGAAAAAGAAAAGAGAGATGTGTTGCATCCACCTCCCCGTTTCTGTGCCAAAAGGGCGGTCTTGCTGCTCCTCTGCATACGGCGTACTTGGCTTGCGTGATCCTCCCTTTGGAGGGGGGGGGGCGTAGATTCCCTCTCTCCCCCCAGCCTGTCTCGCTTCCTGGT
This sequence comes from Ophiostoma pallidulum, assembly GCA_019925425.1. Classification (NCBI taxonomy): domain Eukaryota; kingdom Fungi; phylum Ascomycota; class Sordariomycetes; order Ophiostomatales; family Ophiostomataceae; genus Ophiostoma; species Ophiostoma pallidulum. The sequence continues at coordinate 1,067 of JADHKO010000219.1, read as the reverse complement.
CCGGTTTTTTTTTTTGCATCCTCACCAATCGAATTCCAAAGAAGCAATGTGATCAACAGGAAGGGGGACGATATTATCAGGGAACGACAAACAGCAAAAAAAGGGGGGGGGAGGGAAGGGAGGAGCATGGCCGTTTCAGATCGACTACAGCTTGCTCGCTGATTGGCATCTTGGCACGAAAAGCTTGGTGACAGCACCGTCATGGGGGGGGGGGAAACGCGCAGGGGGCGTTGTTCTAAACGGCGTAAAGCATAAGACGGGCAGTCCAGGCAGAAGAAGGGGGGGGGAGAGGGAAAGGACAGTGCATACAGCGAGTCACAGCCGCCCGATTGGACTGTCCCATAGCCATATGAAGCACCGGCGTGTCGTTTTCTGTAGAAGGCACTCTCTGCGAGACGTGTAGCATAAAGACAGAGGGTAAAGGGCAAGGGGAAGGGGGGGGAGGAGGGCATCTGTGCTGCAAGGGAGAGGGGAGGGGGGGATGACGGCCCCTCAGCCAACAGCAGAAAAGAGCAAGAAGAGGCAGTACTGGCCAGCCTGCCTGTTCGCCCGTCCAGACGTCGCCCACCGCATCAGACCTGGGATCTGCGTGCCGTCTGCTGCGCGCCGTCTGCTGCGCGCCGTGAGAACGCTGCCCGCGAGATTTTGTTTCGTTCGTCTGGGAAAGAAAAGACAGAGAGGCGCCGCGGCCCGTCGCTCGGCCTCGATGGCCAGGCCAGCGTGTCTTTTCAGCCGCCGTCTGTGCCCCAGCAGCGGTCGGGAGCACGCCCTGATGCCTTTCGCCTCGCACCAGACACCACGCGGCTCACCGTCGATGGCTGGCCCGGGCTGCTCGATGTCTCTCTCTCTCTACTCTTTTACAGCGTGTAAGCATTATGTACTCCGTAGAGTGCAACCATTGTTCCTTCTCTGCTCCTTCCTGCGCCGCCCTCTGGTCCTCCGCTAGCGCCTGTTATCCCCACACCTCTCGAACGTCTGCGGCCCGCGGGGGGGGGGGGGGGGGGGGGGGGGGGGGGGGGCGGGGGGGGGGGGGGCGCGGGCGGGCCGGGGGGGGGGGCGGGGCCGGG
>JADHKO010000218.1:0-51881 GCA_019925425.1 Ophiostoma pallidulum | reverse complement strand
TCCGTGCCCCCCCGGTTCCCCCCAAACCACTGGACCCCCTTTTTTGGGGGGGGGGGGGGGGGGGGGGAACGCCTCTCAGCATAAAGTTTTGATTTTCCTGCTCGCACATCATGAGATAACCTGCAATGAAAGCTTTGTTGACTCGCGTGCCCTTCTTTCATCGGCTGCACAGCATCTCCGCTTCTGCACTTTCGTGATAAGCTCAATACACTGTACCTCCCCCTCGAGCCTCTCTCTAGACCCAAAAGGGCCGGTATATGGGCGGCGACTGCTCCTTGGAGGCGCTCTACACAATGGCACCCGATCATATGGCAGCGGCAGCAGCCTCGCCGATCCGCACAGGATCTGACCCGCACAAGGTGTTCGCGGCTCTCCCGGCTGGCCTCTTATCGAGCTATACTTCCTGAGAGTCCATTGAGCCCGGTGGTGACGTTGTCCTCGCCTGTATTACTTACCGAGGCGACCTGCGACCAACGGAACCAGTGCGTGTGCGGCCCACGACCGTAGTGCATTCTTCCATTGCGAGCGCGCCGCTGGTGTCTCCGGTGACTTTGAGAGAGCGTACCAAACGTCATAGCTGTTTTCTGTGCAGATCGAAGAGGGCGAACTCTGTGCTGCGGGAAGAAGAGGCCGGGCGGTCCTCGGCGGTGGATGGCGAAACGGGCCCTAGGAGGTTTGTACAGCAGTCCCAAAAGATGAGGACGGGGGGGTACAAAGCGTCAGAAAAGTGTCAATGCAAGAAAAGATAGCATAGTCTTACAGACAATATACAACGCCTCGCTTGCTGTGCGCGCACAGCGCCTACATGCTCTAGCAACGTCTGGGAGTATGGAGTATGGGCTTCTCGTCCGTGCCTGTCAGGTCGCATCGATGACCTGGTTAGGGGTTTTTTTTTACCCTTTCTTCTCCTCCCTCTCTTCCTTCGTTTCTTTTCTTTTGCATGTCTGGTCGGCTCTGTTCTGCCCGTCAGCGGTAGATGTGCGGAGAAAGCTACGTGGTCCCACTAGACGAGGCAAGCTGTGGTCTCATATTCTTGCCAGCGTCAGGACAAAACACACCGCCGGTCTATTGTGTTAGCGAGAAACATAGAGCTGCCACACGCCATATTACGGGTGGGCCTCGCTTCTCGTTTATTTTTGTCTTTCCTTTCTTTCTGGTCTCAGTGCAGAGAGGAAAGTCAGCAGAGAGGCCGGAGTGAGGCTCGAACAGATAAAGATGGAGAAGAAGAAAAGACAAGAGAGAAAGCGCGTTGCGTCATGTCGTGCATGCAGTGGCACCCGCCTTGAACGTCTCCACGAAGCAGTTGTCGACTGAGCATGTGCTCCGTAAGCCGGCATCGCCCCAGGCATGAAGGCAACACGCCTCTCAGAAGGGGGCCCTGCACGGAGGCGTTTGAGTGATGCAGTGTGCGCGCGGCATGCGGCTGTATCCCATGGCCCCTGCAGCACCTTGCAGAGACGACTGGACCAGTGAGAATAAGAGCGTCGCGTTGAGAAGAAAAAAAAAACAAGAAAAAAGACGGGGAGCACTCGAATCTGGCAGCATACGGCATTCCTCTGCTTCTATTTTTGACGGAAAATACGAACTATTGAGAGAAACGAGGGCGAGCTATGTTCCTTCATCCTCTTTTTTGTCGTGGCTCCTCCCTCCCTGCTTGCGCGCATGCCAACGCAGTAGCCACGGCCTGAGATCCGCGTCTTTTCTTAGGAATGGGAAAGAACGCGCCCTTAAACGACAGGCTCGCTTAACAGGAATGATGCTTCTGAAAGAGCTGTTTGGTCGGCAGAAGGACGCAAGCCATCCATCATGCTGCATGCTATGAACTTTGCAGTCTTGAGTGGCCTGGCCTTGACATCCCGAAGAACTTGCCTGCAATGTTAGAGGGCTGGTGAGCCGACTCTCTTCGAGCTGTTAAAAAAAAGTGTCGAGGCGACGTGCTCGAATGACGTGTTACGGGCTACAAAGTTGTGGTCCCAGTTGCGATCCTACCACTCTTTCGACCACTGTCGTGCTTCCTGTTCTCCAGTTTTCTTCTTGTTTCCTTCTCTCGTTTCATTGTTTCTATCCGATGACATCCTTGTAAGGTTCCTCACCCGTCTCACAGAACAGAAGCTGTGTTAATTTCCTACGAGGCTGGTCGTTGAGGGGCTAAGACAAGGGGGAAGGGGGGGGGTTGCGCATCAAAATTGGGCGACCCTTCAACAAAGAAATGTTGGACAAACCGTCCCATGAAAGGCGGCCTCTCGTCCGCTGCCGTGTTCCATAGTGCCTGCCGCGTGGCGTACCATCTTCATGGAAAGCAACCTGGAAGCCGATCAAAATCGGCCTGGCCAGCAGGTCTTGGAGACTTCACTCCCTGGACACCGCACGACGGCGGGCTGTCTCCTGTCCTGCAGCCCACCTGATTTGGGGAGGCATTGTGGCTAGACAACAGGCTTGTGCAGTCCCGCATATCAAGCTGAAGAGCGTGGCAAAGCAAGAAGCAAGGGGAGGTTCTTCGGGACGAAGGACAACGGCGGTCACCACGGAGTAAAAAGACGAGTACTTTCCAGACCTCTCTCCTCCAAAGTTAGAGAATAGCAGCCAGTAACGTTAAGCGACTGTCTTCTCTTGCTCCTAGGGGTCCATCAAGATTTTTTTTTTAGAGCTGCGTCTGGGGTGAAGTCAACTGCTACGTTATTGCCATAACAGAGCCGGGAGAAACGAAACAGCGAGAGCGCCAAGACTGGGTAGCGCGAAAACCTGAGACACGGTCTGCCGAAGAAGGTGTGCACGATCTTTTGTTCTAGCGTGAGTGGCTTACACAGGGGGGATGCGAGGGAAAGGGGGGAGGGGACAAGTTACGTCGTAGAAACAAACGACCAAAAAGGATGGGCGATCGACGTCGTAAGCCGTACGCTTGGTTTGCCCAAACCCTTTCTGCTGTGCCTCGTGCCGGTCACCCTCCAAGGGTTGGGGAGGCGATCGATTCTCATCACAGGACTGGCTGACTGGATGTGGACGAGGGCGGGAAACGCTGGCGGCTGGATGGTTATGCATCTCGAAGAAGGAACGAGAAGATCACAGGCCGACAAAAGCGTCTCCTTTCTTTCGGTTTCTTGCCTCACCACGCCAGGCCAACCACTCTTCAAGCTCTCACTCTCATCGCAAGCTGCTGGGAGGGGGAGAGAGTAGGTATTGTCCCGTTCTTGGTCCGCGGCCTTTCTTTGGCATCGGCGGCCTTTGCCTTTTCAGCGGATGCGTCTGGTTTCGGTTTGCTGGGTGAGGGAGAGACACATGAACCAGGAAATGGCCCACAGCGCCACATTTCAGTTCTGGCCACCCTCCCTCGGCACACCTGCAAGAGGCCGGTGTGAGCAGCTCAGGCACTCATGGCTCGAAACTCCTTGTCTCGCCACCAAAAATCATGGAAGTGCCCCCGAACAGGCGGCGAATGTTATGCCGTTCCTTCCCAGGTCTCCTCGGAAGGCTTGGGCTGTAAGATACTTGGACGCCCGCATGGTGTTCTCGTTTGTCGGCGCGGAGCCAGGGGGGCATAGCCCACCGCCCCGTCTTGTTGGCAATGCAGGTAACCCCTGAAAAGTGGATGGATTCCTGAGACGCTGGATTGCTGTACTCCTGGGGCCGACGCATAATTAATGCGCACTGGTATGCGTGTTCTCTGCAGGTTATGCTCAGTAGCGCAAGCCTCCCTCGTCAAAAAGGGGTCGGTCCTGTGAATGCTTTTCCGTCGATGCAGAGGGCCCGATCGACCTTGCCACTGGGCCTGGCCACATTGCTCGTGTAGGGACACAATCCTGCCAAAGACTAGACAAGAAACAACGGCGTGGGAAAAGACGCTCGTGCCATTCGGGCGTTCCCATTCGCTGTGCCGGTCGTGCCCCTGGATGGATAGGAAGACGGACTGCAGGAAATGCAGGGCTGGAGTAGCGCACGCCGTTTTCGGTCTTCGGTTTCGGCTTCCTTTTCCTTTTCCATTTCCATTTCCTTTTCGCGTAATACGAGTCTTCTGTTGTACCTAGTGCCGTCTTGTCGCAAGTGAGTGACATGGGCATGGGCATGGGCATGGGCATGGGCAGGGGTGCTCCATCCTCGCTGAAAAGGAGAAGAAAGGAAAGCTGGTTGTGGGTTGAAGCGAAAACCCCAAAGTGACATGGTTCTGAGAGCCTGGATCACGGCGGACTTTGGGCGCTCTCCTCTTCAAGCCAACTGGGCCCTTTCCCCCCCCTCCCTTTCCCTCTTTCCTCGTGTCGTTCGCTCCTTCCTTCTGTCCTCCCTTTTCTTCGCAAAAGCCAACTTCTTTCCCTTTCCTGTCCGGTCCTGTATTTTTACCCTTCGCCATCGTGAGCCTGCCTTCCTCGCTTACGCCGTTTGTTGTCTTCACGTCGCTCCTTCCCCAGCAGTTCTTTTCTTGCTGGCCTGTTTACTTGGCTTACGTTTGCTTCTTTTACTTCTTCTTTTCGTGGACGTCCTCGGCCGTCCCTTTCCTTCCCACCGCCCTTTGGCTCTAGCAGCCGGCTTCGCTCTTTTTCGTCTTCTCTTTTCTTTTTTTGACCCGCGTCATATCTTCTGGTTCTCTCACAGACCGTTTCTTGTCTTTTTTGGTCTCTCGCCCCGCCCTTTGGCTTCTCTCCCTCCTAGCTGTTCTAGTTCTTTATTACTTCTCCTTCATCTACGCTCTCCAGTCACGCTGCCTGTTGTCAACCTCACGGCTAGACATCAGGGGATTCTCCCACGGACACCGGCCAAGCGCGAAGCATTCACTTTTGACAGCAGCCCTTTCTTGCCAAGGCTACCCAATACACCTCTGGCGTTTTCTCTTGCCAGCCGCTTTCACGTCCATCACCGCCGTTTGGCATCGCGGAAAGGAAACCATCCGCGGGAAAAGGCAGCCACCACACGGAAAAGGGAAGAAACTCGCAGAGAGATTCACGTTCTCGCACAACTGTCCTCGACGACGAGAAGAAGCACAGCCAGAACCGAATCTTGACGAACAAGCCCTTGACACGAAAACGCCAAAGAGCCCCGTGCCCAGGTGAACACCAAGACCACATCGTCAAATTGCTGGTTGCCACGCTGCATTCCGTGCTACTGCAACGACACGCCCTGCACCTGCGGTCGTGTTTTCTTCCCCTCTTCCCTATACGATACGCTACCCCGTTCACAGCCAAGTCAGCCACGGGGTGGTGGGCTCCTTGTCTTTTTGTATATGTATATTTTACATGTACACACCAAACCCAACACCATTCTGTCTCGCATTTTCCGTTTCTCTCCTCCTCCCTCTTTTTTCTTCTCCTTCTCCTCCTCCCTTGCCTTGCTTTCAGTCTCATTTACTTGGCATCTTTTTTTTTTTGGCTCCGGCCAGCTTCACCAGCTACAGCTCGTAGGAGGAGCTTGCATCCTCCACAGCTTGCTTCGCTTCTTGACCCCCCACTATCTCTTCTTTTCTTCTTTTCTTCTTTTCTTCTTTTCTTCTTTTCACTTCCAGGCACTTCTGCATCGCCTCTTGTTTGTTTCTTTTTCGGATTTCGTCAAGATGCGTTCACGAGACCCGACTCTGTTTTTCCTAGCCGTCCTCGTCGGTTTTGTCAAGGCCCAATCTTTCCCCAACGAGGCCTCTCTGCCAGGCTGCGGTGTAAGTCTCTTGTTGTGGAGCTTGACATAACAGTAGATGTGGCTGATACGTGGCGTACATCCGTCCGTTCTAACCCTCCCCACCAGGAAACGTGTCTCGACCAAGTCGCTGCACAGGCCAGCACCTTTGGGTGCACCGATGGCTCAGTGGGCTGTCTCTGTGCGGCTGCCAACTTCCAGAATGGCGTGCATGACTGTGCTGTTGCCAACTGTGCGGTGGACCTGCTCCCCTCTGTCACCAACTACCTGATAGGCGTGTGCGCAAGTGAGTCAAACAATGGACCCATCGCAGATTCGCAAATGGAAACAAGTCGCACATATCTAACACCACGCAGCTGCTGTGGTGGGCACGGCTACATCAACGCCTATCACAACATCAGCGGCAGCTGCTACCACGTCAACACCACCCGCGGTGACATCTGCGACGCCCGCTTCGACGCCCACTTCGACGCCTGTGGCGTCAACGCCCACGACCAGCACTATCCCCAGCACCAATGCGAATGAGGCAACAACTTTAACGACCAGTGTTGGCACAACGCCAACAGTTGCCGCATCGACTACAAGCTCCTCGAGCACAACAGGAAACACACCAAACACGGCTGTCATCCAACCATCAACAAGCTCACCAGCCACTGGCGCTTCTAGTGGTGCTGTTGCTCCCACGAGTGTAAGTGCTCGGAGCCAAGTGGACGTTCCCATCAGCAGCAAAATCTAATGGCTTCTTTAGACAACTTCCAGCAGTAGCAGTAGCACCGCATCGGCAACCTCTTCTCCAGGCCTGTCCGTCGGCGCCAAGGCAGGAATCGGCATTGGTGCTGCCGTCGGCGTAGTGGCTATTATTGCCGCCATTGTGACATGCGTGATTGCACGCAAATACAAAAGCAGAGAGGACTCCCGCTCCTACCAAATCTCGGATCCCATGCCTGGCTCGGGTAGGATCTATGCGAATGCCAACCGTAGCCAGGGTTTTGAGCATTCATCTGAGCTAGAGATGAAGTCTCGACGATATGAAGAAATGGTGCCTCGGCACGTCCCTAGGAATATGGTCTGAGAGGGTAGCCAAACGTGTTGCAGGGGAATGAGGTACCGGCCATATTTGTTGGCCATCGCGCCTCGGCCCGGCTCCCTCCTGCATCCGCTGTAGGTGGTATGTCGTCAAGTTAAGACGACCTTCTTTTATTTGTGTTATAGCTCAATGCCACACTACAGGTAGTTCCCAGTGGCATGATAATGCACCAATGTTTCCGCGGCAGCAATAGCCTTCCTTTTCTTTTTCATATGTGGAGCCCGGCACGGCAGGCGCGACGATTACGCGCAAGAGACTGTTAGTTCCCGAATCAATTCGTATCGCTTGTAGATCAAGACCAAACCCAAACTCAACCTAAAGTCTCTGCCGCCGGCTTGCCTCCAACTCTGTTAAATAGCTGGCCATTGGCGTTATAGTACAAAAAAGAACATATATAATTTTACAGCGTCTAGCTCGCTTCTAGCTAATGCGACCGAACAGTGCAGGCCTGAGATAGTCAGGAACATCAGAGCATAGGGTTCATTCACCCAGGACCGCGTACAAAGTGAGGCCGTCTACCACGAGTAGTAGGGCCGTTGCGCCGTGACAGGACGGTTCGGCAGATGCACCCAAGGTGCTTTTCTGACTTCCTTGGCCCGGCGCTCCTCATGCAAACGGATGCGGGTCTTCTCTTCCTTGAGTACAATAGAGAGGAAAGATGATGGCGACCATCTGATGAAGCGGCGACCGCGGGCCCTGTATTCGGGCGTCGAAGTGCGCCACAAGCCCTTGCCGACCCAGGCCTGGTCGACGTAAATTCGAGTTGGGTCGGTAATGGCGAGCCATCGGCCGTCTTTGGTCTGGATCTTGAGAGCAGCACTGTCCCCCGCATCGCCGCCCTCGCGCTGAAACGCGGCCGCCGCGTTCTTCTGGGCCCGCCCTAGGCCCATGCCGCGCTCCACCACGGCCATGTCCCGCGCCTCCTGCAGGTGCCACATGACCTCCTTTGCCATCTTCTTCTTGGAGAACCGCATCTGAACCAACGCCTCCTCAAGCGTCTTGCCCGAAATCTGCTGCGCCAAGTACATCAACTTCTTTGTACTCGTCGGCATCGGCATCGACTTATGCAGCAATGTGCGCTCCGTGCGGGCGAGACGCTCGTCGCGAGTTTCTTTGCCCTTCGGGTCGAGCAGCCGCCCGACATGCCGCATCACCATCTTGCGCTCCCAGCGCACACGGCTGCGCGGGTCTGGGTCGAGGGCACGCTGCAGGTCGGAGGGCAGCAGCGACGCACCGATATCGTTGCGGGACGAGGACCCCCCGCTGCCGCTGCCATGCTCTCGGGCCCCATCCCGGAGGTCCTTCTCGCCGACACCGGCCTGCTCCATTTCGCTGGCGAGGAAAGGACTAGCGTCAAGGCCCGGACTGGTCATGCGTTCCCTGAGCTCCTGGCGAGTCTTTGCGCTTTCAAGGTTGCCAGATAGACCGTCACTGAGGTTTCCCTGTGCGTTTGTAGGCGGCTTTTTGCGGCGGCCAAAGAGGCCACCCCAGTCAATGAAGCGGGTGGCTGTCGTATGCAGCGGTCGTCTGCTGCCACATTGCGGCTGCTTTGGCAGTTGTGTCCGTGGCCGTAGAATGAGATACTGTGTCGTCGCGGCGGCGCAGGTCGTGTGCCGGAAGCCTAAACAAAAAACAAAAAAACAAGAATTAGACATTGATGGGGTGTGCGGTTGAGACGACCCATGAAAGAAGCAAAGCTCTACCTGTTGCCAGCACCCTCCTTGAGGGTATATTGAGACTCATATTAGCCGCAATGGGTGTCGCTGACGAGGCCAACCGATTGCGATACAGCCATCGACAGAGCTCTCGCGCAGATTTCAAAAATGAGGTCTTGGGCTGACCCTGAGAAAAAAAGAAGCCGGCAGGTTGCTGTTGGGTGCCTGTGATTGGCCTAATTCGACGGCCCACTTCCCCCAGGAGAACGTATTACGACGTGAATTCTGTCACGTGATATTCCGGTGCGAAGCGAAATCACCTCTAGGTGTTTTTTGGTGTGCTTTTTGTGAGGCGTTGGGTGGAGCAAATCAGCATCAGACCATTTGTCGGAGCTTCGTGGGTTTTTCCCTCGCTGTCTCTCGTCTTCTCTTTTCCACAACGATCACGGCACTCGACACCCATTCTTCCCCCTTCACCGCAAAACGCAAACCGCAAAACGCAAAACCCACGCGACTCGAACACTTTCCACCCTTTTCACACAAACTCCGCACAAAATTACCGTCGCAATGGCCGTCAGCCCGATCACCGGCGTACGTTTTCCATTCCGGGTTTCCGGGCTCTGCTTTGGTTCCTTGCGATATGAAATTGTGCTCCCTGCGGGCCAGTGGCGAGGAGGGACGCCGGGTCGCGGGAGTGACGGGCCGCCAGTTGATCGCAGCCCTCACGCAAGGAGCGAGCCTCGACTCGCGCCCTGCTGCTAGGGCTTTAAAACCATGGACCGAAGTTGGGGACACAGATGGCTGGCATTGCTAACATATCGTGCGTTTGAACTGCAGATGCTCCGCCGCACCCTGATCACGGATCTGACCATTGGCCTCGGCCTCGGCTTCGTCATGGGCAACGTCTTCTGGTACGATTTGAATACACAACGGCGCTCGTCGATCGGGCACAGGAAATACTGACACTGGCCAGGTACGGCTACCACATGCCCCGCACCAACGCCCGCGACAACTACTACCAGAAGCTCGAGGCGGAGCGTGCCTCGCGGACAGAGTAAAGAGGATTCTCGTCCCTGGTTCTGAACGACGAATGAGACGGGGGAGTGGGAGGAGGGGAGCGTCAGTGTGTGGGGAGGCAGTGCGGCGAGAGGCATATGTACCCCCATCTCCGGTATGCCGTGTATGTGTACATAAAGGGGGACACTTTTTAGGTTTCTGAGTGCATTCTTGGGACGTTGGTAGGCGAGAACGCAGTCTCTCAATAGGGAATAAAGCAAAGACTAAAAATCAGCAATTCGTGAAACAAAGCTACATATTTATGTGCTCAGGGACCGACACCCTTACTGCCCAGCTGGCCCGGGACCGGAGTCGGGGCCGGCAACCTGTGATCTTGTGGTCTGGCGGTGGTGCGTTGACAAAACGTTTTCCATGTCTATGTCCCAAGCAGCTGTACTCCGTAGAGGCAATATTATAAGAGTCCCAAGACAGTAACGGCTGGCTAGACGCTCTATGCCTCTTGGCCGTCTCTGCATCTCTCCAATGGTGCCCAAGTCGTCCAATGCGCTCGTCCCAGCCAGGTCACTCAAACACCCGCAGCACTTGCGGCTGCTCGACCGGGCCGGCCCAGCTTCAGCCTCTGCCGCTGAAGGGGCGGGGGCACCACATGCTGCCACCGCTGAGGTGCCCCTTCGTCACCTTAGTTCCGGTACTGCTGACGACCTGCCCCCAGCAATACCGCCCCCGTTGGTCCGGCTCGTGGCTTCTGTCCCTTCCCACGCCGTCGTCTCCACCATGAAGCTTCCATGCCGGTCCTGGCATCTGCAAATAAAAACATACAACGGTCAGTGCCGTAGTTTTTTGGATGTAGGTCTTGTTTTCCAGTCAAAGGGGGTAAGATCAAGCATGGAACAAAAGGCACCCACCTGCGGAACAGGCGCTGCACCGGCCAACACCGCACAGGGCTGTCGCGCAGCTGCGGGTGCATGACGGCACAGCTGTACTGCACCATGGACGACAGCAGCGTACAGTCACGGGCGAGGTCGATATCGCGAAGGCGGTTGCTACCGCCCGGCTTGGCAGGCGATCCATCACACTTCACCGACGCCCTGGAGGACGCCGATGTTGGTCGCAGCGGCATCTTGCGCTGGCGACCGTGGACGTCGAGCTGGACACGCTCCGAGAGATCTGACGCAGAGAACGTGTAACACGGAGGTGTCATGGCTGGGCTTCTTCGAATCGATGTGATAAAGTACGAATTGGTGGGCATGGCGGACAATGGGATGCCGAATGGGTTTGGACGTGCAACTGTGGGGCATGATGCGCTGCTGGAATTGGTGGTGACGCTTAATAGAGGGGCCTTGGCGAGCGTCTCCGCCCACAGTAGCACGCGGCCAGGGAAAGGATGGACAGACACCAACGCTTTCAATGCCCACACCGTTTCGAATGGCCGCCACGGCCGCCACCTCTCCTACGGCCGTCGGTCGTCGGCTTCTCGGCGAGATTGAGGAGACGAGTTTAGAAGACGTGAGTGCTTGTCTGGGATGAATAGACGCTTCAACTTGTAGCATGCAAACAGAGTTGTCCCATTGACCCTCTTCGTCAGGTCCTGCAGCGCATCCGCATACAGGCCAATACAGAAGCGCAGCGCTCCGCTGCCACAAGGACTACGGCTGCAGCAACGCACCACGGCGGAACGCGTACCACCGCCGGGTCCCCTGTGAATACTGTCACGCCTTCAGCCAGACCCCGCCTCTCTCTGTTCCCCATCCCGGCCCTCCAGCACCTCGTTGCAAGCCACTTCCGCGCCACCCGCGGGCCAGAGGTCATTGTCGGTGGCAGCCGGCCCCTCGCACTTGTGTATCTGCTGGTTGCTACAGTCATAGCAGCCCCACGCCGTCAGGCCGTCATTGTCATCGATACCGAGGCACGGTTCGATGTCCGGCAGTTGCTGGAGCTGTCCCCGGCTGTTCGGGAGCAAGGAGAGGAGGACTATCTCTCCCTGTCGTTGTCCCCCGTCTCCGAAAGCGACCTGCAGCATGTGCATGTCTTCCGGGTGGACCCGCGATGGCGTGCCCCTCTGGCCGATCTCGTGGCGGCGGCGGAGCAGCAAGTGCTGTACGGTTCACGGCGGCGGCGGGACCGGCCTTGGTGGGGCACAGTGGTGATAGGCGGCACCGGTGGCACCGGCGGTGGTGGTGGTGGCAGCGGGGGTAGTCGCAGTGACGGCCCGCCACCCGTGGTCACCAGCCTCCGCCACGGGCTGAGCGCCGCTCTGGTCACGGGATACTACGGCTGGTTGCATGTAGACGTCCTGGAGGAAGAACCACACCAGGCACAAAAGAAGCGGCAGCGGCAACTTCTGGCACTGTTTGAGGGCGTAGTTCCCTACCGGGACGAGGAGGATAGCCCAGAGGCAGGACGCAACCCACGGAGGGAGAAGAGAGAGGCGCCTAGAGAAAACAGGACTGGGCCAGTCACCTGGGTGGCGAGCTCGCCTTGGGGACGCTTCAGTTTCATGCTGTCTAGGGCAGCGGATGCACAACGTGGGGGCGGGAGTTTGTCTTTTTCATAGACGCTTAATGATCGACGCCACGAGCGGTTGGCCACCCAGCGGTAGCCTTCGGTTTCTAGCTCTCTTTTCCCAGCAGGGCGCTTTGGTGTCGGCGTGCGCTGGTTATTTGTCACTGACGGAATCTTAGAGGGATGGAGCACCATGGACTCATAATAACAAGATCATTTCAACAAGAAATAAGAGGAAAGAAGAAAACGAAGAAAATGCAAAAGGTAAATGGGTCTCGCCAAGTGAACCCCGGCGCAATGCTTCTCGTTTCCAAAACAAAATACAGAATGTCTTATTCATACTTTTTCCTTTGTCCCAAGAACAACATCAAAAAGACAGTCTTCAAAACTCGGCCCCCATACATGTATATAATGGGGAATCGGCAAAGTAACATAAAAGATTCTCCGAGTCGTGAAAGAAGCAATGTTGGGAAAGGTCTCATTTGTCACTTGTTGTTGTAACCCGCTCAACACTTTCCCGTGTCCTGAACGTCGAATAATACCGGGCCAGGCCACTGCAGCCGAAGCGCTTCAGTTCGATTTCTAGAGACGTGATCTCTGTGCCCCCCTGGCCACGGCTAAGCGCCTGCTGCATGCTGTGCAGAACGGGCCAGAAGGCATAGTCGGCCAGTGACGGCGCAGCGCCACCAGCAATAAACAGCTGGTCCTGGTCTCGATTTTCGTCGTCGCCAGTGACGTCGATGGCACTGCCGCCGCCCTTGGACGAAGACACATGGCTATCCCAGCTGAGTAGTTCGCTCTTGAAGTCCTTGAGTGAGGGAGGGCCATCGACGGTAGACATGCTCTTGGCGGCAGTCCTCCACTTGTCCTGGAGTAGCAAAGCCTGCTGCAGGAGTGTGTACTTGCGAGATATCTCGGGGTGGTGCTGCGGCAGTTGTGCCTTTGACGAGGTATCGACATTGCGTGTGGAGTCAAGATAGAGAAAAATGGCCAGGACGCCCTGCACTGCCGACCGGTCGCGGTCGTTATCGACGAAGCGAACGGCAATATCGAGCGACGAGGGGACCACACCACCGGCGACGGCTGCTTCAGTCTCCTTGGCTCTTTCACTCCCGTCGGGCGTACTAATGCTTCCCTTGGCGTATCTGATGCCAAGCTCGGAGAGCAGTAGCTGAACCGTTGTATTGATTAGAGCATCATCGCTGGCAAAGAAGCGCGGCGAGCTGCTCATATGCAGCACGTCGAACCCTTTTCCGTAATGCTTGGCCCAGTCAAACGAGGAGCTGTGGTTCTCCGTGCCAAACGCCTGCAGCATGCCGATGGCTTCATCGGACTGCCCGTTGATGACGGGGCGGGCGTTGGCCATAGTCTTGGCAACGGCGCCCTGGCCCCAAATGAGCGTTTGGTCCTTGTTCAAGAACGTGCCGATTTGGCGAAACGTAAGACTAATGCGCCCTCCCCCGAAAGCCAGCTCAGCGGCCATCTTGTCGCGGTCGGCGCGCTTGTCCTGGCGAATGGCATGCAGCCACTTCATGTTGGTCTGGAGGCCCATACGGCAGAGAGAGTTGTGGGGGAGCTGCACTCGATATGTCTCGCGCTTGGTGCCGCCCGCAGGGCCGCTACTGTGCGTGTTGTGAGATGACTTCTCTGCGCCCTGCGACGGGTCCTTATCCACGCGCTTGGTGCGGAAGATCATCATGCGCTCAGCACCCAGGCTCATATTGCAAACATACGACCCGGGGACAATGTCGAGCGTCTTGTCGCTATGCTCCGAGATGTAGTCATTACCGCTGCGGTAGAGCTGGATCAGAACGTGGTTCAGGGAGTGGCCGACAATGGCTTCGATCTCCTTTTTGACTTGCAGCACAGTGGGCGTGAATGGCTCGAGAGGGGGTAACTCGTCGGCTGGATGACGGTAGACGGGGATGCTTCCCTCCGTGCCGCCAGCGGTGCTCCCATTCCCGCCGCCCTGAACGCAGATCAAGCGTGGAACCTCGCCACCTTGGTGGGACATGCGCTGCCAGTGCACCTCATCACGCAAGCGCACGTAAATATCCTGCTCCAGGTTCTTGGGCAAGACGTTATGGTAGATGATGGTGTCGCCTGCACATATGGGTTCGGTGGCCGTAAGTTGTTTTCCCGAGTCGGTCGGCACCAGAGGCGGGCTCGCGGTATATGCATGTGCTTCAGCCTTTGCCTCAGGTTTGGCCCCGCGGGCCGTCTTCGGAGAGGCCCTTTCCGCCACTAGGGTTGCCTTGATCTCTTTCGGCTGCGGCACCTCGGCGGCAGCCAGTTTGGTCGACGGCGTGCCTGAGGGGTTTGCACTGATCGAATCCATCGTCGTATTTGGTACCTTCTCTGGTTTACTGCTGTTGTGAGTGTCGGCGGCTAGTTTGGAAGCTGCTGCTGGTGTGCTTCGGCCTGGTTGAGGGGCAGAAGCAGAGGAGAGAGAAGAACTTCTTCCTCCAACAACACCTGTGGCACTCGCCCTCGCTGCATCTTGTAGGTGCCGCCTTATGTCAGACGGAGCGCGTTTCGACCGGAGATGCGAATATTCTCGAAGCATCTCCTGGCGCGAGGGCAGCACCAACGAGAATGAGTCACCGGGGCTGCCATCACTGCCATTGTCGTCCCCGTCATCTGGGGTGATTTCGCCTTGGTCGACGCGGAATGGCGGAATGGTGGCGGCTTCGCGCTGTGTCGTGGGCGTGGGGCCTGTGCTGGTGCCTGCGGCGCTCGTCGTGTCTCTTGTTGTGCGAGGGGTGTTCGAAATTGCAGTGGGGCCATTGGCACTGATCTCGCGAGGACTTTGTGAACATTGTGTCGTCACTTCTGGGCTGTCCACCGCTGCGCCTCCCACTAGCACGGGTTGTACCGACTGAGCCGCTTTCGCATGGGATTCGGGGATCGTTTCAGCTGTAGAAGGCAAACGACTGCTTAGTGCGGAAGGCTCATGGAACGATAGCGGCACAAGCACGGAGGGGTCGATGCGCACCTCTAGGGTATCAGGAGGAGGAGGAGGAGGAGGACGGCGACGACGACGCGAAGCAGAAGATTCTGGGAGTTTAGTACGTACGGGAAGGTCACTTTTCCCACCAGCACCGTTCCCGGCGCCACCGCTTCCAGCACCCCCTCCTCCCGCACTGCCCACCGCCACCACCCCGGCTGGTCCGGACGCTGCTTGTGATGTAGCTGGCCGGCGCACCCGCGGTGGACCGTGGCTGGCAGCCGTGATGGCGGCGATGGCAGCGGCAAAGTCGCTGCCACCACCGCCACCGGAGGAAGAGGGGCCGAACTCCTCCTGCGACTGGGACTGGACGGCTGGTGACGATGCCGGCCCTAGAGACTTCAGAACATGGTCTGCCAGCATTGTGTCGCAGCCCGTCAGCTCCACAAGGCTCGCCAGCGCGTTGTTGTGCCGCATCGCGTTGCGGTAGCCGCAGCAGTCCTCGATGATGGTCAAGGTCAGCCCGTGGCGCGCAGCATCGAGTGCCGTCGCATAGATGCTGATGTTGGTGAGCGCGCCGCAGATGTAGAGCTCGGTTACGAAGCGGGTGCGCAGGCGCAAGAGTAGTTGTGTAGCCTCAAAGGCTGAGTAGTGGGACTTTGCAAGGACCAGGTCCCGGCGGGCGTCGATAGCGGCCGCGATGCGAGGGGCCAGTTCGCTTCCGGAGCTGCCGGGCATCAAGCACTGGCTGCGCTGGAGCTGCTGCTTCTTCCTGTCCTCCGGGGTGGCGCCCCCGGTGCTCAGAAAGGCCTCGAGGTCGGCATCTTGGCCCGCGACTGGCGGTTCGGGTCCTCGTCTGCCCCCTCTCTGAGTGGTTGAAGACGAGGGAGAGGAGCTCGAGAGTGGCGGCGTCGACGACGTAATGATTTGCGCGCTGGAAGTGGACCGGTGGGAGTCAAACTGGCTGCGGACCCAAAAGACGTCACCGGAGCCGGAGTCGCGGAACGCTTTGGTAACCTGGAGCGTGCGGTCGACATAGCCCTCGGGTAATGTAACGGGCAGGCTGCCAGTGGGTGACAAGAACTCATTCTGCAGGTCGAGAATCAAAATGGCTTTCCGAGTCTGGAGCGCCGGAAAATTGGCGAGGTCTATTGGCAACTTGAGAGGCATTGCGAGAGTGGCTGCTCTATGTAGAGGAGGCGGAAGTTCGGTTCAAGAAGAGCAAAGAGGATAAAGAGAAGACGAAGAAGCGAGTGTTCTCCTGGTTGACAGAGAGGCGAGAACGATGGAGCGTGGGGGCCTGCGTCGAGGTTGAGCATGAATCATGAATAACAACGGACTGGCACGCTGCTGGTAGGACGGGTTGGCGTAGCAAGCATAGTGCGGGACAAGAAGACCAAGAGGACAACGATGCGAGTTGCGAGGGGAGATGCAGTTGGGCAGCAGCCGGCGAGTAAACGGCATGGGGAGGACGGGATCAGGAAAGATCCCGGAGCTCGAGAGAGACGGGGGGTGGGGGTTACGGCTGGGAGGTTGAAATGGTGTGTAACAAGAGGACGAGAGCGTGGGGGAGACTTGAGAAGATACAGCAAGATATCTTACAAAAACAGATGCTTGGGCGTCCGCCGTTGATGGCAGCACTACATGACGGTCGTTGGGGGTTTAGCTGAAGGAAGACCGAGAGGAGAAAGAGGCGAGGAGAGGGTGTGGTAAGATAACAGTTGCGGTAACAGTTGTGGTGTGGTGGCTGTTGACTGAAGCTGAAGCTTTTGTTTCCTGCTTCGAGTTGTCTCTGCTCTTCCCTGGGACCCGACTGCTATCTGGCTGTGTGGCCAGGCCGAGAGACAGGGAGAGAGAAGGGAAAGGAAAGCCAGAGGCTGAGGCAGTGGGTCAGCCGAGACGAGATGGGGGACAGGCCGGATGGGACTGGCAGGGAAGAAGGGGATAGACATCGAAAGGAAAGGGCCGGGTTGTGAAGAAAAGAGCCCACTGACAGTTGGAAAGGCCAGAAGAAGGACGCACTAATAGGGGCGGCTTCTGTTGCCAACTAGCGGCGGTGGTTGATTCCGCCCCTCCTCTTTCCTAACCCCTCCAGGGGGCGGGCAGGGGGGGGGGGGGGTGGTGGGGCAGTCGTCAGACTCCTCTAAGCAGTCGTACGGAGTAAGAACAAGCACGGCGTACTGATCACCTCACCCAGAGAAAGCCGAAGACCAATTAAGAAGAAAGACAGAGCGTGGCAATGACTTTGAGGACCATGGGGTGGACTGTGCCGACAGAGCTGTGGGCGGGGCGGGAAGAAAGCGAGAGAACACGAGCAAGGAGGCGGAAAGGACAAGGTATCTTAAGATATGTAATAAATGCCTGTCACATGATGTGGCCTACTTTCTGGATCTGGCCAATCAGGGTGCGCCTTTCTGCCGCGCCCTACAGGGCCCACTAGGGCCCCTATTCCCACTTTTCGGGTGGCCTCGGCCCCTGAGTCTACGGAGTACTCCTATTACAACAACGCCCAGTCAGCCGCGACGCGACCAAGCAGGGTTGGAGAAACCTCGTATCGTTAGCAACCAAACTGCCGAGCGACCCTGGCGGCGGAGGATGGGCGGATAGCTATTGGGTGTCCAAGGTTGTGTGTAGGGCGATGGCAACGCTTCTCGACAACGACCTGTCGATGCTTTCTGTATTCCGCCACAAGTGCCGTTGCCACATCGGTTCCAAGACCCGCGCGTGGCATACTCCTATATTTATCTAGTCTGCACCTCCCCCTTCTCCAATCTGGCCCAATAGGGCCAGGGACGGCATGAAAAATACGGACCCTGTCACAGGCCGAGAGTAGTCGAGCAGGCGGTCGTGCAAGCCCGGCGGGGAACCAACAAACATATTGTGCAGCATCTTCTCAATCACCCAGAGGCGCCGTGTGTAGCCAATAAAGTACGTGCCAAACTCCCCAGAGCCGGGTGAGCCAAAGGGCATGTTGTCGCGCAGGATGTCGAGTTCGTCGCCTGACCTGGCCTGCACAGTGTTGAGTGTCTTGTGCGAGCGCTGTGCATGGGGTGCCGTGGCATCGTCGAGCTCAATATTGTCGATCTTGGTCCGTCCGATGATCGCCTCTTGGTCTTCGGTCTTGAGCTTCTTCCACCCACCCATGTCGTGTAGGTACTTTTGCACGACGACGTAGCTTCCGCCCACAGCGGGCTCGTCTTCGGCTGCGACAACAACGGCGTCGCGCACGTCCTCGCCGACGGGATTGGCTGTACCGTCAATGAAGCCAAGCAGATCACGGTTGTCAAAGTAGCTGTGCACGCGTCAGAACAGAGGTGCACGGAGCGAAAGAAAAAAAAAAAGAAGAAAAAGAACATGAGAAAAAAAGAAAAAGAAGGCTAGACAGTTTCGTACCGAAAGCCGACCGTCTCATCGACGACGGACACGGCATTTCCAAGCTTGTCCAGCAGCTGCCGCTCAAACTCGAAGCAAATGTCACGCCTCTCAGAGCGGATGTGAAACAATAAGTCGCCCGGTGTGGATACGGCCGTATGCTTTTTGCCCCGGACTTCGCAGAAGGCATGCAGTTCCGCGGGGCGAGGCAGCTTCGTGACGGCGTCCCAGACGCCACTTCCGATGCCAACGGTACACGTGAGGTTCGCTGTCGGGTCACGGAAGGCGACGTTTTTGGCAAGATCATTGATGCCAGACACAACGGACCGCACATTGTTGACAGCGTCGGGGGCTGCCGTCACAGAGACGACAAGAAATATGGCTGCCGACGAGAGCGGTGCGTCGACACGCTGCGGCTGGACCGAAGAATGGAAGCCCATACCTGCCATGGTCCTGTGTGGCATGCGGTTCTCGTTCCGTGCCGCAAAACGCCGTCGGAAGAAGAAAAGGAGGCAGGCTGCGTGCGTCCTCGTCGTCCTCGTCGTCCTCGTCGTCCTCGTCGTCCTTGTCGTCCTCGTGGAAGCAGCGGATTGTCTAGCGAACAGTCTGATGGATGGTAGTTTCCTTCCACTTGCCGCAGACATAGTGCAGGACGGGAATGCCAGGGCTGGCCAGTTGCAACATTTATAGGCTAGGTTCTCGACAGATAGGACGGGGGGCGTGTCCGTGTAATAGCTTGCTCTCAAGCATGGAGCGTCCGCTGGATACACGCAGGTCGCTGACACATGCCCCTCCTTTAGCCAACCACGCTGTCTTGGTTTGATTTCATTCTAGGCTGGTTGGACATGGGCCATCTCTGCCCGCCCGTCTCATGCTCGATGACAAAGCATGCGAACGCATATGTCATTGATCACCGATGATGTTGGCCATGTACTTTTGTTCGGGGAGTGTGGTTTTCGATCGGCACAGCACGTGACACTCTTTGGGGTGTTTTGGTCGCGCCGGTATTGATACGGGACCCGTAGCTTACAATAGCGCAGCCGGCGTTCGTCGTGGCGTCCCTCGCCCTGTGCGGCTGTCTCCGTCAACAGAACCAATGCCAACACCGGGAAAGGTACCGCGCCAGGCAACGGCGTGCGAATGGTGTCGCTCGCACAAGCTGAAATGCGACATCGAGCAGCCGGCATGTCGCAACTGCACCAGGCGAGGCGTACGGTGCGTCACCGTCAATCTGCGAAAGCCGGGAGCAGAAGGCCGGCGCCAGCCACCCGTCGGCCGTCGTCGCAGGGCCTCGTCGCGGACATCATCGGCCACCGCATCCCCTGCTGCTTCGACTCTTCTGTCCAGGGATCCCCGCGATGCACTAGCTGTGTTTGTGCATCCAGCACCCCAGCCTGCGACGGCGGAGCCACAGACGTCCGGCAGCACCCTGCCGGCTATTTTTGCGACGCCCTTTGACGGCGGGCATGCGACGGCAGGCGATGCGCAAGCAGCAGAAGCAAGCCACGGCTCCGACGAGCACAGTGCCCCTGACCACCTCCGCGCCCTGGGCGACTCGACCGCCACTCTCGTCGCGAATGCTAGCGGCTGCACCCCGCGCAGCCAGATCGTCGGCAACGCAAGCAGCCAGCACGTTCTCGTGCAGTGGCTTGACCTCTTTTTCATGCAGAACCCAGCCTGGCAGCCCGTCTTTCCCCTTTTCCGGCAGGGTCTGGCTCATTCGGCGGAGCTCCCTCTGGCCCTCTTTGCATCTCTGCCGCCACTGCCCCCAACTGCCCAGATGGCCGAGTATGAGTCGCTTTTCTTTTCGCGAATCCACCCCGTCTTCCCCGTCCTCGACCGGCAAAGCTTTACGCTCACGCTCGTCGAACTGCGCCGCCAAATGGACCCTGCGTATACGGAGGCCATCTTAGGCCCGAGAGACTACCCTCTCCTGGCCTGTGCGTATGCCGTCGCCAGTCTCGCCGCAGACGAAGAGGCGGGTGGCGTTTCGGCGGAGGGCACCCAGTACCTGGAGGCGGCATATTCTCTGTATGCATTCCTGGTAGCCACTCCGTACTTTTCGTCGGTCCAGGCTCTCCTGCTTCTGACGCTCGAGCTGCGCAACCGGAACAAGGACGCCGCGTGCTGGGGCAGCTTGGGCCAAGCCATCCGCATCGCCCAGGCCATCGGCTTGCACCGGCAGGCGGTGCTTTCCGTCCGTGTCGCCGACTCAACAGAATCTGCCAGCTTGGCAGCAGCAGAGGCTAGCGATCAGAACCTGCAGGCCCGCGTGTGGTGGACAGCCTACATTTTCGAGCGAACCATGGAGCTCGAGACCGGGCGCCCTTCGGCCGTCCGAGACGATGAGTGCGACCAACAGGTTCCGACGGTCGATGCGCCGAACACATCGTTTCCTTATTTCTGCGCGCTTGTTGGCCTCGCTCGGATTAAAACGCGCGTCATCCACCTGCTGTTCAGCGGCAGGCACCAACGGAAGCCGGTCAAAGAGCTCCTGTTTGAGATGGGACAGGTCGACCGTGCTCTCCTAGACTGGGCTGATGCTTTTCCCGAGTCAATACGGTGAGCTATCTCAAAATAGGACCCGCTGCCTTTTTTCTTCATTCGCGTGCAATACCAGCCAATCTCTAACAACAATACCATCTGTGCAAGACCGGGCCGGGACATCATTTGCAGTCCCAGCGAGTTACACCTGGCCACCTATGTCGCCCTACAATTCTACCAGACGTAAGTGCAGCCGGCGTCACCGGGCCAAGTTGCACCTGCTGGGCCTTTCACTGATGCACTCTACATCTTGTAGGATGCTTGCCCTCCACCGGCCGGCATTGATGTCTGAACCAGGCTTCCTTCGAAACCGAATCGACGAGCACTGCACAGGCACGCCATGGAGAGACCGCCTGCACTTTAGCCTCTGTATCGGTGCCGCATCTGCGCGAGGGATGCTGAAAGCAGCAAATGACTTGATGATGTACGCTAGCTTGTCTAGGATGATCACTGCCGACCAGCTTCTGCTTGCCGTGCTTGTCCTAGGGATCTACGTGGCCAAAGTGCCAAGGAGCCGCCTGAACCGTTCAGACCTTGCGGTACGTACCAACCCATCTCAGCGCACCACCTGCACCCATGCTGACACCCCGGTGGCAGTTGGTAGATACTTTTGGCGAGCAAGTGGAGGAAGAGTACCTGAGCTCCGGCCACGGCCCAGAAGTCGCCAGGGGTATGTAGAGAGAGAGCGCTCTCGCCCTCGAATGTCAACCATCCAGTTCACATTTACAGCTAACACGGGTTGCCCCACGCCGCTCTCCCCTCCTACGTCTCCAGGTATTGCTCTCTTTCGGATGCAACTGGCCGACTACATTCCCCGCGTAAACAGAGGCCCGAACACGGCGGCCCGGCCAAGGACCGCCTCTTGTCACTCTGAGCAGGAGTCTCTGACGAACACTGCAGCATCGGATGGAGTCAACTTTAGTGCCGACCTGGCTAACCTCGAAGAGTCGTGGTCGCATTTCTGGAATGAGGACTTTGAGAAGTTGCTCTCAAACCAAACAGAACAGGACACCACAAACATGTATCTATTAGGCATCCCGCAGTCGTGGCCGTGACAAATGGGCGTGTGGGCCCACCAGACACCAGAGGGAAGCTGGCTCTAAATTCAACGTTCACTTCGCACAGCATCCGGGCACATTGTCCTTCCCCTTTGCATTGGCCTGGCCATCGGCGAGTCGGTCGGTTCGGTGTGTAACCAGCGCAGGGCTCAAACGGTGGGGCCCGAATGCTTCTGGTGGTTTTTGACAATAATTTGTACGCAGCGCATCGCGACTGCGGATATAGCCGGGAATGCTTTGGCGACTGCTTAACGGCCAGCTCTGCTGGTGAGGTGTGATTGGCGTGACGCATTGCGAACTTGGAATCTGCGGCTCTGCTATTGGTGCCCGCCCCAGAGTTGTCTTTTACGTACATATATACACCTCGAATCGTTCCTGTATCGCCCTCGTTTCCGTCTTTGTTTCCAAGCAAGGATCGCCTCCTCGCCTCCTCGCCTCCACGCAGAATGGCTCCCAGTGCTGTCGTCCTCGCCCATGAAGACAACGCCAACGCCATCACGGGCGCTTTGGGGAAGACCAAGAGCGGCAAGACGCTCCGAATTCGGTCGTACCCCAAGTTTGAGTCGCTCTTCGAGGAGAGGCTCTACCGCAAGCAGCATCTGGCCGCCGTTTTTCGCGTCTTTGCTGGACGAGGCTTCGACGAGGGAGTCGCAGGGCACGTATCTGTGCGGGATCCTATTCTAACGGACCATTTCTGTGAGCATTAGCCGGCTGGCAGCGGGAAGGGCGGGAAGAGGAGACGTCCATATAACAAGCAGTCCGCAGGAGCTAACTGGCAAGGGCTCAATCCGCTTTCGATGCATTTTTCGCAGATCTGCGTTTCGGACCTGATTCTCGTCAACGAGGACGGCGAGGTGGTCGAGGGCGACGAAACGATCAACGCGGCGGCTTTTGCCATCCACTCGGAAATTCATAAGGCACGGCCCGACGTCCATGCTGCGTGCCACGCACACTCGGTCTATGGTAAGGCGTTTAGTGCGTTTGGACGCCAGCTGGACATGATCACGCAAGATGCGCTGCGCTTCTACAAGAGCCACGCAGTGTACGATCAGTTTGGTGGCATCGTCCTGAACCGCGAGGAGGGCAAGCGCATTGCCAAAGTGCTTGGCAACGGCAAGGCCGCAATCCTGCAGAACCATGGCCTCCTGACAGTCGGCCAGAGCGTCGATGAGGCGGCGTTTTGGTTCATCAGCCTGGACAAGACATGCCACGCGCAGCTTCTCGTCGATGCTGCGGAGCGGGGTAGCGGCCACAAGAAGAAGCTCATCAACGACGAGGAGGCCGCATTTACCTATCAGCAGGTCGGTACGCCCGAAAAGGGCTGGCTCTCATTCCAGCCGTACTACGACGAACAGCTGACGAAGAGCAAGGGCAGCTTTTTAAAGTAGCAGTGCAGTTCCATGCACGTAGTCAGGACTTGATATTGGGAATCAAATTGCATATATGCGTTCCACGTTGTTGCCTTCCGTTTTGCCCCTATGTGAACCTGTCATTACCATCGTCGTTTTCGAGGCCAAATTATTATATGTAGCTGCGTCTCCTGAAGCACTGCTCTCTATACATCGTATTACTCGTAACATAGGAAGCATACGGGATGTATGGACTCGAGCGACGAAACTCACTAGAGGTCGATTTAATCGACTGGTATGCCTCCTTGGTCTTACGCCATCGCAAGTCGACACCCGTCATCGCCGTTCAGATAGGTTCTGCTCAAAGTGGGGACTTCCTTCTCGGCTGCCCACGATTAGGGTTTTTTTTCTCCCGACCCGAATCTGCCAAGACTTGCTTTGGTCCCACCCGTATAAGTGAAGTGCCCAGCCGAGACTCCAGTTGCTTCGCATCCGAGAAGATGTAGGCTGGCCCAGTGCCTGTGAACCATGGGTTGTTATTTAAGGTGCAGTCCTTCATCCATCGCCCGCACCGATCGGCCATCCATCTATTAGATCTACCCTACGTTGCGTTATCTCCCTCCATACTGTCGTCTTTTTCTTCACAGACTTCTTCCGTTTCCCTTTTCCCCTTATCCCCTTCCCCCCCCTTTTCTTCCGTGCAGAATGGCTGTCCAAACCATACGCTCAATCGTTGGCATTCCACCGTCTGTGCCGTCGGTTTCCGACTCTGTGCTCGTCATAATTGATGCGCAGGGCGAATATGCCACCGGGCTGCTCAAGGTTGCCCGCCTCAAAGAGACACGCAGGGTGATCAAGGCGTTGCTCCACACGTACCGTGCCGCCAACGGCAAGGTGGTGCACGTCGTTGCCGACTCACAACCGGGCTCGCCCATTTTCACGCCTGGCACACCGCTTGCAGCCATTCTTGAGGAGCTCACACCCATTGGTGACGAGCCTGTGGTGCACAAGGTGCATGCGTCTGCGTTTTCCAGCCCTGCCTTTAAGAAGGCACTCGACAAGACGAGGCTGCAGAAGCTTGTTGTTGTTGGTAAGCTGATGCTCTTTTGCAATGTGCGGACAATGGATGATGAGCTAACCACGTCTAACGTCACAGGATACATGGTGAGATACGACCTAAATGGTCCACAGCTCATACAAATTGAAATGCTCATCTCTAACCCTGCCAGGCGCACAACTGCGTTTCATCGACTGTGCGGCAGGCAGCTGAGCTAGGCTATATAGTGTATGCTGTCAGCGATGCTGTGGGCGACCGTGACATCCCAAATGCGACCGCTGAGGAGCTGGTCAGAGTACGTTTTACTGTCTTTACAGATCCGACGACGGGTAGAGTGATCACTAACGTAGCGTCTATAAGGTCTCGTTAGCAGAGGTTGCCGATACTGTGGCAACTATCATCGAGTCGAAAGATGTCCAGGTGTGACCAGTCGTTTCTGGGTTTAAAAAAGCCAGGCAGGAAAAACCCATTGCTTCCTTCAGATAGATACTGGTACATCATTAAGACTTGATTTTGAGTAGTGCGCAACAATGGTGTAAGAAGGACAACTGCAATGTTGTACTATAAGCCGAAAGAATCTTAATGAAAGGCAGCGGGATACTCTGTCATAATATGGAATTCCCTACACACTTTAAACAACATCTCCACAGAGGGCAGAGGCGACGCCCTTTGACGCCCAACCCTTAGTATCCCTGGGTCCAGCTCTCATGCAAGTGCTGCAGATCAAGATCTCGCGGTGTGGCCAAATACGCCGTCAGGACATCCGGGTTGCCCTCTTTCTCCTTAGCGGTGAGCCCGCTGTGAAAGTAGTGAAACCGGTTCTGCGCAGCATCCTTGCGGCGGTGGAATATGAAATCCTCCCAGCGCGGATACCGCGAGATGGACCACTTGTGGTGCCCGGAACCGGGCCAGCTGGCCGTCACACGGCTGTGGCCTGGCCCCTGCTTCCACCAGCTGCTGCAGCTGTCCGTCGTGACCTTGTCCGAAAAGAAGCCCTCAACCACGGCATCAAACTCATCCGTGGCCTCCTCGGAGGGCTCCAGGGCAGCGTACGCCTGCGACTGGATCTTCCGAACGCACTGCGCGATGTATGTGGCTGTTTGCTCACACTGAACCGGAACGGTGCCACCATGCGCGGTACCCTGCGTCTGCAACACAAAGAAGTAGTTGGGGAAATTGGGGGCCATGACGCCAAAGTAGCTCTTTGGATAGCCAACGCGGCCAGTGGGGCTCCAGGCGTCGCGCAAGGCGACACCGTCGCGGCCGTAGATCGGAAACGAGGGCGTGGACTGCTCTGGGAAGCCTGTGGCCGCAATGATCACATCCGCGTCGTAGACTGCACCGTCGACAGTCTCAACTGCGTGGCTCTGGATCTCCGTGATGCTCTCGGTAATGTAGCTGACCTTGTCGCTGCACAATGCTTCAAGGTACCCCGGAGCGGGTGTCAGGCGCTTGCATGCCGGAGCATAGTCTGGTATAAGCTGTGCGAGCAGCGCCTTGTCGTGGCCCACGCGCTCGGCAATGAGGGCGGTCAGCTCGTTCCGGAGTGCGGCGCTGGCGACACTATCCTTGTACCGTGCCGCAAAGCTCTGGTGGAAAGTAACGTCGAGGCTCTTGCGGAAAGCAAGGTAGGCGTCAGCGTCCGACACAAAGTTGTCTCGCTCGTCTTGTGAGAATTGGTGACCGCCTGGGCTGCCCGGCTTCGCCGCAAAAGACGACAAGCCACCGTTAAACGCGGCCGACACCCAGTTGCGGGTGCGTGCAAAGTGGCTGATGTGCTGGACGCGCGGCAAGATAGCCGGTAAAACCTGCATGCCGCTAGCGCCGTTGCCAATCACGGCGACGCGTTTGTTGTCCAGATCAACGCTGTTGTCCCATCTAGCCGTGTGCACGACGGGTCCCTGGAAGGCCGCTATGCCCGGGATGTCGGGCAGCGCTGCACTGTTGAGGCGGCCGGTGGCAGACACGAGGAAGTCTGCCTGGACGGTGTACCGGCGGTCGCCTCCACCATCGCTTCCCAGGTTGCGGACCTCGACGTGCCACTGGGCGTCGTCTGCATTCCAGGCAGCCCGGATCACTTCATGCCGCAGCCGGAGATGCTTTCCCACGCCGTACTTGCTCACGGTTCGGTCGTAGTACTCCTGAATCTCGGCGCCACCGGCATAAAACTCGGTCCAGTTAGGGTTGGGCTCGAACGAGAGCTGGTACGCGTGGGAAGGTACATCGCAGCGAACGCCTGGGTATCTTAAAGCGAGTTAGGTTTAATCAGTAGAGGTTTCCCTGTCTCCTCATGATGGGCCTTACTGGTTTTCCTGCCAAGTTCCGCCCTGTCCGGACTGTCAGCACATGACTGCCAGTCAATACACACAAGAAGGGCCAAGTCGTTACTCACAACTCGTTCGTGCCTCTCAAATATCGTATAGCTGACGTTGGGGACTTTGGCCTGTAACAAGATCGAGGTCGCGATGGCTGCGATCCCAGCGCCAACGATGATTACCTATTTGGTTTAGCAGACAAGTCCACGTAGACATGAGACAGGCTCTTGATAGTGAACAGCTACCTACCGATACAGGTCTCGAGGAATCATATACCGTGTTGGGAAGCCGGTACGGCGCAGGGCGCCCTTTGGCTTCTTCCACAGAGCCCATGATGGCAGTCTTTGACTTCGCCGAATGTTCCCCAGACCTTCTTGTGGCCATTACCGATGGACGACAGTCGTTGCTTTATCGCGACCGTCGCTGTTTATCTATAGGACCTACATTTGTTACTAGACGTCTTTAGCCGTGATTCACGTGCCTGGTTCCTGGAGAATTGCGCCATAACCGTGTTTGCTACCATCATCACCTAGAGTAGAGCACCTCCTGTCCGTTGCATTCGCGGCGCGCATGTCTACCGCGAGGCTGTGGTGATATGTCCCACCCGAGACGGCTAGGCGCAGTCTTCTCGGCTCGGGTATTTTGCAAAGTCTCGTCCGTGCTCCCACCCGGTTCCGAGCCACCAGCCATGCACATCCCACCATTTCTATGTTAGTCCACCAGGCCCTGTTCTCGTCTAGGTTTAGCTAGTTGTACCTGTCCTCTCGTTTCTGTGGATTCTGTGGTCTCGATGTTGGATGGTGTCATCTTCGTTGCCTTTACATGATCGGCGAAAATTTGAGTAGGCAACAAGGGAAATAAAGACAACAAAAAAAACATGAATAAAAAACAGACTACATGCGGCCAATGACCCCAAAGGTAGGTAAGGCTCGACGGGTGCAATATGTAGTACCGGGTCCGAGTATATAATAAACACGTAGGCTGCATCCGATCAAGTCAGGCTCCTTGTTACGTACATTTCGTCTCAGTACATCATCTTCACGTCCCGGCTTTGCTATATCTCACAATGGCCGATGTTGAATCTGAAAGGACCGCCAAGGTCAGCAGCTATAATGTGGTCGACGAGCAGACGCCGCCCGCCGCTGCCACGCCGGACATCCAGGTCAACCGCAGCTGGACCACCAACGGCTCATACTTTCGTTGGTTCCACCCCGACGATGGGCCAGCCGAGCGGCAGCTGGTCTGGAAGCTCGACTGCTCGATCCTGGCATTCGCGTGCGCGGCATTTTGGGTACGGTGGACATCAGGCTCAACAGTCTGGACAAGGAGAATAGAACGAGCCAAATCTGCTGACACGCCCAGGCCCTCTACATCGACCGAGCCGTCTATAGCAATGCCTACGTCAGTGGTATGAAGCAGGACCTTGGGTTCAACGGAAACCAATATGTCCACATCAACTCCATCTTCACGACTGGCTATGCACTGTGGGTCCGGTCTCGCTCCCCCAGCGTCAATTTCCACGCAGAAACCCTATTGACACGCCGCCCAAAAGGTCAATTATTCCCCTAACGCTGCTCAACACCCGTGCACCGCCGCAGATCGTCATCCCTATCTGTATGGTCGTTTGGGGGTTGTTTACCTGCCTAGGAACTCGTGCCGCCTCGTATGGCGAGCTGGCCGGTTATCGCTTTCTCGTAGGCCTCGGAGAGGGAGCATTCTTTCCGTCTATTAACTACATCTTGGGGTCCTGGTACCGCCCCGACGAAATTGCACGCCGCTCTGGTCTGTTCTACGTCTCCGGCTCCATCGGTACCATTTCCACCGGCTTCATCACTGCGCGCATCTATCACGACCTCAACGGAGCCCTCGGTCGCGCCAGCTGGCGCTGGATGTACCTGATTGCCGGCGTTATCACCTTTCCCATTGCGCTGCTTGGCATCCTCACCTTCCCAGGAACACCGCAACACCCCAATAGGCGCGTGTTTGGCGACGACGAGCTGGCGCTTGCTCGTGCGCGGCTCGACGCCATGGGTCGTCGGTCGACGCGCACCACTACGCTGTCCAATGCATCTCTGAAGCGCTTCTTTGGTCGTTGGCATTTTTGGGTCCTCGTTCCATGGAGCATTGTCTACCAACAGGGTTATCTGGTTATGCCACAAGCTACCTACACGCTGTGGATCAAGAGCATTAAGGCATACCCGACTGTCAAAGTCAACAACTTGACCGTCGTAGCCCCCTGCGTTGGCATCGTTGCCATCGTGCTCTTTGCGTGGATCGCTGACCGCTTCGGCGCCCGGGCGAAGCTGCCGATCTTTGCGTTTGCCCACACCATCGCGGCGCTGGGGCTCATCTCGTTCGTGGCATACGACAGGTCGTCCTTTGCCTACAAATGGTTTGGCGTCGCCGTTAGCAACGTCCTCAATGCCTCGGTCCCCGTCATGAACAGCTGGGTCAATGTGATTTGCACCCACGATGCGGAAGAGCGTGCTCTCGTTCTGGGAGCCATTTTAGCCTTTGCCATGGTCTTCAACAGCTGGGTTCCGATTCTCTCTCTGTCAACGATCGAGGCACCCAGGTACTTCAAGGGATACCTCGTATGTCTCGTCATGCAGCCCATCGCCCTTGCCACTGCATTTCTTGTTAACTATCTGCACAGCCGCGAGCTAGCCCAGAAAAAAATAGAAGACAACGACGAGGGGGTTGTTTCTATAAGTGGTGGAGCTTGAATACAGGACGAGGTGTGGAAGTGAAGGGGAGATGGTGTTTTAGTAGTGGCGATGGTGGGTTTTTATAAACTAGTTTCGCACGTCGGGTAAATCCTGTAGTCGACACTCTGAATATGACGGGTATTAATAGAAGAGCCTCAATATGGTCGTGATTATAATGATTTTTGCCTTGGGTAGACTGGATGATAAGAATACTGGCATGCCAGTTGGCTAGCAAGGCAGATCTCGACACATACATCGCATGCTTAATAGGGATAGGGGCCGCCGTCCAGGTCGCCCTCGTCGTCTAGGTCGTCTTTGTATTCTGCCCCCTGCATGGCCACCGGCGATTCTCATCCACTTCTCAGGTCGCAATGCTCGTGGCTGATTCGTGGTTTTTGTTCAAGCCGTTCCGGCAGGTCAACGGGGATACGCAAGACAAAGGGATGAAGAACGGACGCGGGGCGCACAGGGAGGGCGGGAGCGTTCCTATGCTTCTTCTGTTTTTCCCCTTTTCGATTCGCCCACTTTAACCGATTGTGTCATTGTCCCATTAACTTGTATCTTGGCTGTCGTTCAGAGTCTATGTGTATTGTTGGTTGCATCGTGTTGGGATGCAGTTGTGCACTCATCCCCTTACTTTTTTTCTCCGCAGATTGTCTGCCTTCCCGAGAAGGATTCGATCCCTAGTTGCCACGCCAGGTAACAAATATCTGCCCACTTCGTCTACCACTTTTCCCGACACTTCCTGCCTTGCTATCTTACTGAAGCCTCGTAAGATGCTGAACAGTCTTCCAGGCGGCTCCCAAGTAGCCACTCGGTAGCAACCTCAGGAAGCCTTATCACCATTGCACTGTCGGACTCTTGGTGAAACTAAACCTAGCTTCGAGTTGGGCTGTGGAGAAATCTCGGAGCCTGTTCAAGCCTCCGCCGTCGATGATGCCGATGACGACTGCAGAGCTGCCAGCTCGCAGACTAGTGTTGCAAAGGTCGGCCGGTCGGTAACGGTGGGGACGGTACATTGTGCATGCAGACGATGCAGCTGATTATGGACAGACGAGTCCTGGGTGCTCTCCATCAGGCCGAGGACGTCTTCTACGAGGTACGCAAACGCCAGCACCTCGAGCTTCTCGAGGTTGTTGATATTGGTACCACTGTCATCGTTGCTGCCGCGCGCACTGCCGCTGCGGCTGCCGTGATCATAGAGCGTTGCCGCTCCAAAATCACTCAGGATGGCATGCGTCAGGTCGTCGTTCTTGTCGTCGCCCTCTCTCGAAACAAGGATGTTGTGCGCATACAGGTCGCCGTGCGCAATACCGCGCGCATGCAAGTGTGCCGCCGCCGCCGCCACGCCCGACAGGATGGCGTGAGCGGCCGTCACTGGGATCGTTCCGTTGGCAGCGTCCTCCCCGAAGCAGTCTCGGGTGCACGAGTCAAACGACGGCGGCTGGCCAAGCACGCGGTACCGCGGCGGGATGAGCTCCATAATCAGACCGCCTCTAAACGGCGCCGCGGAGGCGGATGCCGCGTCTTTCGTCTCCTGGGCCGCCTCATAGGCTTCGTCCTTCTTAGCTGCAAAGCCCTCCTTGTCCTCGCCTCGTTCATCGGCTGCCCACCGGACCTGCCCGTGTACTCGGACTAGGTTGAGGTGCCGGCCAGCCGCAAGACACGCCGCCATCTCGTCGTAAGGGGTCCCATCACTTGTGAGCGCGCCACGGAAGATCTTGACCGCGACGGGTGTGGATGGCAGGAGGGATGACGAGGGCGGAGGCGATGACGACGACGACAGGGACGAGAGAGTGGAGGTCGCCACCGAGAAGAGGGACGCCCCAGACACGGAGAGCGCCGGCGTCGATGAGCCCGAGAGCGATGGCGTGTTGAAGCCAGATGGATCGCGGCTATTAAGAGCGCTGCTGAGTGCCGTATTGTTGCGGCTGCTCCGGATCGTCCCTTTGGAAATGACGCCGCTGGCGCCCTGGCCCAAAACATGGTGAATATCGATTTGGTCCCAGTCTACATGCGGGAGGCAAGACGGGGAACCTTCTGGCGAAGCAGCGGAGCATGGGTTGCCCGCGAAAGACAAAAAGGCCAGCCTGGGCATTGTCAGCAGCCACGATGGAAGACTCTGAAGCCGATTCGCCGCCAACCGCAGCAGCGTCAGGTTACGGCATTGGGCCATGGCATCAGGCAGTCCCGTGAGGCAATTGCCTGCGAGCATGCATTTTTCGAGGCGTGAGCAGCGGCCGATGCTGGTGGGGATGCTCGCCAAGTGGTTGTCGGTCAAGATGAGCCACCGCAGCCGCGGTGGGAATGCGAGCTCGTCCACGACCTCCATGCCGTTGCCGCGAAAGGCCACCATTTCGAGGCG
The DNA here is from genome assembly GCA_019925425.1 of Ophiostoma pallidulum. Taxonomy (NCBI): domain Eukaryota; kingdom Fungi; phylum Ascomycota; class Sordariomycetes; order Ophiostomatales; family Ophiostomataceae; genus Ophiostoma; species Ophiostoma pallidulum. The sequence continues at coordinate 20,292 of JADHKO010000218.1, read as the reverse complement.
AGGACAGGCGGCCAGCTGCGTGGGGAACCGCGCGAATCGACAGCCGCTGAAGAAGGCAATCTTCAGCTGCGGCAGGGAGCTGCCAAAGTCAGGAGGCAGTGCTGAAAGACCCGTGCCCGACAGGTCGAGGACCTCGAGGGAGTCGCCGAGGTCGAGGATCTGCCGTGGAAACTCGTCCATGCGTTCGGTGAGTTTAAGCTTCGTGAGGCCGGCATTACGGTAGCCGCCAGACCGAAGGGTTTCGAGGTCGTGCATTGTGAACGAAGGTGAGGGGGGAGAAGCGGCAGGCAGCGTTGCGGCACGCTCGTCAGTCGAGCTGGAGGTCGAAGAGAAGGGAAGTAGACCACGATTGACGAAGGAAATGCAGAAGAGGAAAGCGTCAGGATGGCACCTAGGGGATCGATTGTAATCTGACGCCATATCGCGATTTGATACGGCGGCTGTCCCCTTTTATTCAGGGGAAACGCCATTCCAAATTGGAAGATAAGGCTCGGGGGGGGTGGGGGGGTGGGGGGTGGGCCTGCCTGGCCTCGCAGGGCCGGGGTTCTCTGCCCATCTCGCTAGAATGACCAGTAGACAGGCTCGCGAACGGACTGTTGAGCAATACGAGAGAATACTGCCCGACGACACGAGGTCGTGAAGGCGTGCCCTCTCAGCTGCTTCGACATAGATGCGCCCCGACTTTGCCCAGCGGGTGCTCAGCTGTTTTTCTTCAGCATCGTGCGGGCGATTGATCTCTCCTCCGAATGGACGACTTTGCCGTCCGCCCTTTGCCATGAAATCCCCACAGCCCTCCTCCCGCTTCTTTATTCCTCATCATCCACATCGCCCTCGAGCCAAATTTCGTGGCCATTTCCTTCACAGACTAACAGGCTCGCCACACACCCCAGGACGGCGACAATGCTGAGGCCCCAGAAGACCGCCCCAACAATGCCGTGTTGGAGGCCGAGGCCGTACAGGTGGCCACATAGCATGGGCCCGATCGTCCGGGCCAGCGAGTTGGTGCTCTGTGCCAAGCCATGCATGGTTCCCAGCACAGAGGGGTGAGGCGTGCAGTTGTTGACCAGGATCGTCTGTGCCGGAAGGGCAAAGGTTCGACCGGTCACTTGGCAGAGGAGCAGGGCGGCAATGGCAAGCCAGATGCCTGCGCCATCTTTGGAGTGCGGCGGGTCCGATCCGCTCGGCACCAGGCTGAGAAAGGGCACCGCAAAATATGTAACGGGGAAGCAGCACAAAAAGATGCGCCACGACCGCACGGTACCCAGGCGAGCAGACACTGTGGGATACAGCAGGATCTGCATCAAGATGCCAAAGCAGCCCAATATGGCCATGGCCATGCCGACTTCGCGCGGCGGCATACCGATACCGCCCGTGAATGCAAATGGCAGCTTACGGGTCAGATAATGCGCAGCCTTGGCCGCAGCCGATCCCGGTGACGGCTCTGTGCTGGGGTCAAAGACGGGTGTCGACAGAAACACGAACCAGAGCGAGTTGAATGTGCCCATGTGAAACGCAAAAACAGATTGGGCAACAAGCGTGAGCGTCACATTCTTGGTGAGCATCCGCCGGAACGCCAGCCGCTGCGTGTAGCGTGTCCGCGGCCGCCTCGGTTTTCTAGTTAGGCCTGACACCGGCGTCATCTCGACGGCGGCACTGCTAGCATCGCTGACATTGCGCGCGTGCGTCGGTAATGGTGCGTACGCAATTGGGTCGGACGAGCGACGAAGCAGGGAAAAGACCTTGCGCCGCAACTCGATTCCAAAATCGCGTTCGTCTCGTTTAGAGTCAAGGGTCTAAAAAGAACAAAGATAAAATCAAAAAAGGAGGGGCGTGGGGGGGGGCGTGAGTAAAGACTGTCCAATATCGTTCCAGATCTTCCATCATCGTGTGCTGTTACCCGGGCTGTCGTACCTCTTCAAGACCAAGCCAGACTGCCAAGAACGCCGAGAACAAAAAGAAGGCGCTGACAAGGTTGGGTGTGGCATATGGGAACTTCAGCAGGAAAGCATTGTCCCCAAGCTGCTTTGGGTAGCTGTGGGCAGGATCGGAGAGGAGGCCGCCCATGATAGGCCCAATGATGACACCAATGTTGAAAGTCATGGGTAGAATCAAGAATGCCCGCGACTGGTATCTGTTGCTGTTAGCTTTTGTTCGGGCAGATGTGGATGGATGTCCGATGTACATCCTGGTTTGGCAGCAGGGAGGGGGCCGAGGACCGGCCACGTACTTCTTCTCCCGGATGATCTCGCTGATCCTGCGTACGAAAGACGATGTCAGTGTGCGGGTGTGGGTGTGTGTGGTTGTGTGTGTTACCTCGTGTCTGTACCGCGGCAGCGTAGGATCAACATACATTGTGCGAAGCACGCCGACGTTGCCGTTGGTAGCCCCTCCGATAGAGCGAAAGAGGAGTGCTTGCCAAAAGGCTTGCGAGAAGCCAAACCCGATACAAGAAAACACTGTGAATGTTAGCCCGACGCGCACCGAATACGGGCAGCCGGGGAGGGCAGTGGGCAGCACATACTGGTTCCTGCCAACCCAATCATCAACACCTTCTTGCGCCCAACCCGAGGTGAGTCGGCCAAGCGGCCCCAGATCATGGCCGTTACACACTGGGCTGCTGTGAAACTGGCTTGGAGAATGCCCGATTGGCTCGCAATAACTGAGCTGGAGAGGTCCATCTGGAACGACTTGAGCTGGTAGAACATGTAGGACTGGATGCATTAGTCTCGCGGGGGAACCACCGTCGCGCAGGATCCCGCCCACCTTACCTGCAGCGAAGTCTGCACGAGAGGCTCGCTCAACCGGGCCAATGTCAGGACCGTGAGTTGCCCTTTCTCAGGTAGGTCTCTCCATCGGACCGTCGCTTGCTTCTTGGAGCCCTTGTCCTCGGTCTTGTTTTGGTTCCTATTTTCGGGCGTGGCTTCGCCGCCGCTGCTGACTTCGTCGTCATCGCCCGACGTGGATGTCCCCGCCGATGGCCCACTGCTCGCGAGCAGTCTCTGGTTGATGTCGTCACTGTCGCTGCCGTCGTTCCCCCTGTAGTCCTTGGTGCCCTGTTCGAGGACGAATCGGCCGCCGTCCACCTGCAGCAAAGTGCCGCTGTCGCGGTCGAGCCTGGCGTTCTTGCTCTTGGCATCTCCTGGCAGCGATGACGGTGCGGTTTGCTCATTTTGTACTGTTTGGTGTCCTGGCGTGGCCCGCTGGGCAGCCGTCACAGTAATGAGGCCTACATGACGCAAGTTCTGGCCCCCATTACGGCGAGCGTCGCTGTCCCACATTCACTCTGTGGCGGATGCTCCCCCAGATACCGTCTCAACTTCTCCGGGGCTCGAAAAGCTGCACAGACTCACAACGGAGTAAAGGAAGGTGTAGGCTCGAAGAGTAGGAAACACTGCACGCCCCCTGAAAGGGTGCGTTTGGTGGTGGCTGATGTCCGTAAATGCAAGATATGTAATCTAGAATATCGCAAGAATCTTGAAGCCCGAGGCAACATAAAAGAGGTTAAGCTCAGCCCGGTCCAGAGAAGCCAATAAAATGTACCTAAATTAGATTGAAAACAGGTACCCGGGAAGCTGATCAAGCGGCGGATGGATCGCCAGATCGAGACGGTGAATGTCTGCTGGTGGGAAAGGGTCCAAATGCCAGAAGCGGCCAAAGTAAGATGTCGTGTGAAAAGAAGGAGGTCCTGATTGCTGCCGCGGGAAGTTTGGGGCATCTGGATGTAGGAAGATAGGAAAGAAAGTATCGCGGGATATCGGAAAAGCGATCAAGGGGGGAGAGGAGGGAGGCAAAACCCCCGGCGGGAAAGGAAGACAAGAGCGAGCAGGTCGGGGGCCTACAACGGGGAAGAACGACAAGACTTGGGTTAGGAACTTAATACGACTACACCAAAAACAGCAATAGAGACACCGCCGAAGAAGCAGCCCCTCTCCTCCGCCCACCCCCGAAGTGGGGTGAAGAGGCCAAACACCCCGTCGGTTGTTCTGTGACATGGATGTTCGGCCAGGCTCATTTCGACAGCGCTCGAGCCTTGTCGACAAGGGCTCCGCACGACGCAAGACACACTCACGGGGGGGCGCAAGGCATTCTGAAACCGCAGCGTTGGGAGTTGGCTCAAAAGAGAGCAGAGAGAAACCCCAACGCTAGGGTTCGCCGAGGCCGGCAGTTTGTTCTTGTATGTCCTCCGTCTGACGTAGACAGCTAGCTGCTTGTTTTGAACTAGCGAGGCGAGGCTGTTCTGGTTCTGGGCCGGTGGTGGAGGCTCTGAACAGTCATGGCCGCACCTCGGTTGTATGAGCAACCCCATCCAGCCTCTCTCGCCAGCACACTCCTCAACTTGTGTTCGAGGAAGACGGGGACGAAGGGGACGGGGTGGTCCTCAGCATGCATTCTCGACAAGAGGCTTCCATACATCTTGGGCCTTGTTTCTAGCACGTCCTATGCACACCCTCCAATATAAACAAAGCAACAAAATAACCGAGTTTTCATTCGATGGTCTTCCTTTCGAGCCAAGATTGCACCTGACTCCTCTGTCCTCCCCCCCCCCCCCCCCTACTCCAACAAAATGCAGCTATTTGATCACAAATAGCGACCCGGCAGAGCCAATGTCGACGAGTGGCTTCACTTCCTTTCGTGAGCCAAAATGTCCAGAGCCTCCGTTGTCTCGCTCTAGCTGACGCCCACTCGTGTGCACAAAAAAAGAGTGGCATTATCGTTTTTACCTCCTTTTTCCTCTACCAGGGGATACTGGAACTGATTTTTTTATTATTTTTTTTTGAAACCCTTTCCTTTGTACCCGTTGCCCTCCTAACAAGCTTGTTCGCAAAGCACCCTCCCCCCTCCCCCTCTTCTCTTTTTCGTGAGCTCCCACCTCCTCAGATTTCCATCTCCCTTCACCCCTTCACCCCTTGCCCCCCCCCCCTCTTTTCAACGCACTGTTATGCCAGAACGCCGTTTATGCTCTTGACATAACACCCCAAGCACGGATAATGTTGTCAGTGTAGCCAGCGAAGAGGGTCTGGCCATCGGCGCTCCAGGCCAGAGACACGCACTCAGGCTCGCGGCTCTTCTTGCCGACAGCCTGGAATTCGGGCTTGAGCTCGTCAACCTTGCTCTTCTTCTCCAGATCAAAGATAATGATGCTAGATGCGGTGGCAGCACACAGCCAGTAGCGGTTAGGCGAGAAGACGAGGGCGTGGATCTCATCTTTGGCGTCGAGAGAGTACAGGTGCTTGGACTCATTCAGGTCCCACAGCATCGTGGTGCCGTCCTTGCCGCCGGAGGCGCACAGAGAACCATCGGGGGAAATGGTGACGGTGTTGATGTAGCCAGTGTGGCCGATGTGGTCCGTCTGCAGCTTGCAAGTGGAGAGCTCCCAGACCTGTGGTTGGAAGGACAGTTAGTCGGCGTAGCTCCCTCGACAGTCCGTTCTCATGCGTGTGCCCAGAAAAAAAAGAACCACCAACAGCTTCCTCTGTTTGTTTCTCCCAAGAAGGACAAGAAAATAAACACGGAAGCCATTGGCATGAAAATACATCAGTGCAGGTGATTAGGTTGTCTCATGGCCGGCCAATGCCGGCTCTGAAGTAGCAAATACTTTATGAATTATGCAATAACATCATATGAAAAATGGTTCGAGGACGCAAGGGCACACGACGTGAGAACCGCAAAAATACACGTAGAAAAACTCACCTTGACGAGCTTGTCCCAGCCAGCCGAGACAATCACCGGGTTCTGGGGGTTGGGCGAGAAACGGACACACGAAACCCAATCGGTGTGACCCTTGTCAGTGATGGTGAACTTGCAGTCGCCCAGGGTGTTCCACAGCTTAATCGTCCGGTCGCGCGAGCCGGACACGATCTGGCGGTTGTCGGCAGAGAAGGAGACGGACAGGACGTCGTTGGTATGGCCGACAAAGCGGCGGGTGGTGGTGCCGGTGGACAGCTCCCACAGGCGTAGGGTCTTGTCCCAGGAGGCCGACAGGGCGTAGGCACCGTCAGAGGAGATGACCTGTGCAGGGCTGTTAGCTCAACAATTGCATTTTGCAGCCGGCGCTATTCCCTCTCCCATTCCGCCGGTCTGGTCAACGTACACAGTCGGACACAATATGCGAGTGGCCGTGCAGCGACCGCTTAGGGTAGCCGTACTGGGCCTCGTCACGGGTCAGGTCCCAAATGATCAGAGTCTTGTCGCGGGAGCCGGACAGGAGCATATTCGGGCTGTGGTAGCAGAAATCGTAAGTATGTGTGTCCTTCAACATAAATCGTCGCACCGTTGCCACCCAACGCTCCTCCTGCTGAGTCCAACTTCATGTCCAACTCCCCCTGCCCCCTGCCCCCGGGCCAATTGCCTCTCATCCACGACAAAAACAACGGCAACATCGAGGATTTCGCAACGCAAAGGGGAGGACAGCTGGGAGGTGTCGGCGTGGACTAATCGGGGGCGGTAAGGAAGGACATGGTAGCCAAAGGGATGGAATCTCACTTCTCAATCGACGTGGCCAAGCTGGTGACCCAGCCGCTCTGTTGAACAAGACATTGGTTAGCCATATAACAACCCCTCCCAAGCAAAAACGAAAGGTCCAGATGCACGCCTCATTCTTCATCAATTTCAAGATGGATCCCTTCTCTGCCCCAGGCGTGGCAGAAGGTCGGCCAGATGAAGGTTCAGCATTGCTCCTCCATTGCCCCCGATAATTTCCATCTCGGCAACAACAACCATCCACAAGACGAAACGCGAAGAGGGGGGCGGCAAGACGGCAAGACGGCGGGATGTGGAGGATGGAAACACGTACATGGCCCTCGAGGGTGCCCTTGAGGATGAGCTGTTCTGACATCGTGACTGGTTGATAGAGAGGGTATATGGGACTTCCGCACAAAGGGTGTGGTGTGTAAGTATGGCTTTGTTGTTTCCTGTCGACCAAGAGGGGAACGGCGATGCGAAGCAAAAAAATATTGACAAGGCAAAAAGAGGCTTCCCTTCTGTAAAACGAGGGCTCGACAAGGGAAAAAGTTTCAGGCCGACCGATTAGGGCGGGTCTTGTTCATTCGTTTTACGCTTGGGTGGCTCTCTTCATTTTTGGGGGCAAACGGGGTTTTCTTTTTTTTCGCTGGGCTGCCATTAAATTTTTGTGCATAAAGTTCAAAAAATTGCCTTAGGGCCAAAACGAGGCGGTCGTAGTCGCTGGGGAGAAAAAGAGGGGGGTTGGCCAATAGCAATGGTGTTTTCGAGCGGTGGCATTTAGTCACATGATGTATCACAGGAGACAAAGTCGTGTTCAAGTGCCAGCTGACTGCCAGCTGGGCAAAAGCCACAACAGAGCGCTCGCTGGAACCTCATTGCCTTCTGGCTCCTGGGCGCTATGGACTGGCCAGTGATCTTGAAACTACCGAATAATACAGTGGAGCATTGGTCGTCTCCCGTCTCTACAACTCCGTGCCATGCATTTGTTGATGTCAGAAAAGAAAGAAAAGAAAGAAAAGAAAAAGGCAAGCCAAGACGGAAGCGTAAACTAAAATAGAACATGAACCTCGCAAAGAAACCGCACAAAGTCAACAACCGGACCTCGCCTTCTAGACAACTCTGCGTGCCTTGCGTGGAATCTCTTTGCGGTGGAATGCCTTCTCCGAATTTACCATCATGCTCTGATCGGCAATCTCGTCACGCAGGGCAGCCACTGCGCTTTTGGCCGCCTTTGATGGAGACGCGCCCGCGTTTGGCGACGCATTGAGTACCTTCGCACCACCACCGTTTTTCTGCTTTGCCTCGACAATGAGCTCCCGCATTGCCGTCTCCCACAGGGTGTAGCGTTGCTTGCCGAGCGCATTCCGGTCTGCCGCCGCACGTACTTCCTTAAGCTTGTTGACCTTGCTCGCTCGCATTAGACCTCGCAAGGCTTCCTCGGCTTGCTTGGCCTCGATGGCAGCTGCCTCGCGAATGCGCTTCGGGTCGTTGTTGCGCAGAGACGCGCCATCAAGCAGTGGCGAATAAAATCTGCTGCCGCCCAGCCCAAGTTCGCGATCGTCTGCGCTCGGCTCCTCGGCAGCGAGCAGCAACATGGTGCCGTCATCGTACCGCAAGCCATTGCCCTGAACTGTGACCTTGTCAACGTCAACGGGCGTATGGTGGTAGGTGTGGATGCTGGGGAAATCGGGAAAGCTACTGGGAATATAGGGTTTGGCTTCTTTTTCGGACTTGCCGCTAAGTTCGCTGCTGAGAAGAGGCAAATCACCGTGGTTGTTACCATGGCGTTCCATCCGCTGTTGCCTATCGAGAAGTCGGTCCTCTTCGGTCATGGGCATTAGCTTAGCCCAAGGAATTGGGTTTCGCAGATGTGGCCGTAGTGCGCTGGTGCCAATATTAAAACGCGCCAGCGACGCGTCGAAGTCGAGGGGAATCGGTTGACTGCGTCGACCGGCAAGGGCGAAGCGTGAAATGTCGCTGGCGAGCGATTGGACATCTGCCGCGCGTTAGTACACATACACGGTTAGAGGACGCATGCAACCGATGAGAGAAACGTACAGGATTCCGTCATAAGCAGAAAGCTCTCCAGCGCACTGTCTGTGGCAGATGAGAACCCAACATGATCGAGTGCGAGGACCAGCGCTCGGCGGAGCCCCTGATGTGCCTGTTCGTAATCCGACATCGTTTTTAGGGGGGTCAGCTTCTGCTCCAACATTTCCCCTTCTTGCTCGTGTTGGTTTCGAAGGCGCTTCAGCTTCAGGGGCAGCCGCAACTTGATATCCGGTCGTGGCGAAGGTATCTGAGCTGTCGCTGTGGCTATCGGTGGCTTCTTCTTCTCGCAGATGGGCGATCGTTCGTCGCTTTCGCTCGTCCCACCCATAGCAGTATCTTCAGCAGCGCTGTCTGGTTCCACCGAGGCAGTGGGTAACAAAGCCCCGGGCTTATTCACAGAACTATCGTCACTCACGGTGTCAGCGTGAGCGTGAGCTTCAGCGTCGGCACTAGCAGCACGTAGTGGGTGGGCTTTCGTCGTCGAGGTGCGGGCGGCCGGGGGTGCTGTTCTCGGGGCGCCCGGCGCCGTTGAGGGCTTCATGACGGTGGTCAGAGGAGAAACTGGTCGTGATTTGATGCCTCTGTGGATTCCGACATTTTTAGTGATCTGGTCGTCGTCGGGGAACGCATACGGATCGCTTTTGGAAGCTGTGGCAGTGCCCTGGCTTGGCCTCGGTGGCGAGCCCGGCATTCGCGGCCGCTTGTTGGGAGGCGGCGACGAGCTGCTCACGCTCATCCTGCCATCGCTCCGATCGATACCGCTTGGCTGCCTCGTTCCACCCAGATCACCAGCTTCCGCCGATGGCGACAGCCGCTTGCGCGAAGCCGTGGAGGCTTCTCGGCCGTCGTCGGCCATCACAGTTGGCGCAAACGAAGTCGCTCCCGTCGCCAGTGCGGCCAGAGTAAATACGTTTTGTCGGCGTATGTGTTCTCTGGCGATGCCGAGTATTAGATGTCGGCCAAATCACATCGATGCAACCGCTATTGCAATAGAGCGCAGGTGCTTAGAGTGTATTGTTGTTGTTGTTGGTTAGAGACAAAAGCGAATCGAATCCTTGTGTAGAAAGGAAGGGCGATTATGAGAAAAGCGCGGGCCAGAGGAGTACGTAATCAAGAACGTTATGTATAAGGAAGTGCGAATACGAAAATGCTAGACACACTAGGAGCAATGGCTCAGTTGGGAGAGCGTCAGACTGAAGATCTGAAGGTCCTCGGTTCGATCCCGAGTTGCTCCATTTGCTTTTTGTCGCAATTTACTATATTTAAATCTTGTAAAGCGTTGAATTTTTTTTATATTTTATTTTTAAAATGTATTAAAATAATATTTTATTTAATTAAATTCATTATAAAAACATTATTTAAAAAAATTATACTTAAACTATTTCCTTTAAGAAAACGTTTGGTTTAAAGAACAGGTTAAAAAAGTAAAAATTAATGGAGCAACTCGGGATCGAACCGAGGACCTTCAGATCTTCAGTCTGACGCTCTCCCAACTGAGCCATTGCTCCTCTCGATACGGTAGATGTGCCAGTATCTCGCATTAATAATAGCCATCCGCCACAGAGCCAATCGTTGTATGCCCAACCGCCAGGGCGTGATATCTATTTCCAAGTAAACTCTTTCGTGATGAGCCCTCCGGCATCCTCGGCCTCTCACCGGTTAGGGACCACGTGACTACCGTCGCAGAGTACTTGAGCTGAGGGCAACTGTAGGGACAATAGGTGAGCATGTAGCAGGACAAACGTGCTAGGAGGGGGAGGATGAGAGGCAACCCGATCCTGACATGACTCGCTAAATTGCCTACAAAGCGCCCTTACACCATTACAACGAACAACGCAACACCGCCAGGTACGGAGCCCGATAACAGTGCTAGAAATGTTGTTATCCTCCTTTCTTTCATCCCTGCGGACATGTTCTATATACGTAAAATGTCGGCCGAAGACATCACGGATGTGGGCTGGCGGAGAACCTAGGGGTCAGGCAGGTTGAGGTCAACATACAGAGAGGGGAAGGAGGGCGCCGACCGGCGTCTGAGGAGATCGCATCAAGTGTACATGTATTCTAGTAGTATGGAATTGAAATGCATTCCGATCACCAATCACAGGTCCAGGGCGTACTGTGGTGGTTGACAGCAATGTCCAGAATCTCGTCTCGTTGTGATTCCGTAGTGGTATGGAGACCAAAAAAATGCATCGTGAAAAACTAAGTAAAATTTAACTGTACAAAAATACAGAGCGAATTCGCCACTCAACTACAAACGCTCTCCAGAAGCCAGTTATGATAGGCCGTTGAGCTTGTCTTGAGCAGCCATGGCCTGGCCGATGGATATAAAGTCAAGCTGCTACCATTAGCAAAGTGTGGCCATGACAAGAAGGGGGGAAAGAAGAAGAAGAAAGAGGCGCCTCAATGGCTCTCACCAGAACAAAATTGGGCAATCGGCCGTGGGTGTTCAGACACAGCGTGGTTTGTGCCGTGATCGAGGACTTTGAATTCGTGCTGGAAGCCTTGATCGTGTCCGGGATGAGTATTACATCGCCAAATAGGTTGAGCTCCGTGTCCAGAAAATGGTTTACGAGCCCCATGCGGCCGGACGCACCCGCACCGGCCGGGCGGTCGATGGTGCACTCGGCGAAGTTGGGATCAGTGGTATCGTAGGGGGTCTCATAGAGGTATTGAAACTCGTCAAGAATGTAGTCGACCTGGGACGTGTCGGCGTGATAGTCTGTGATGTTAGCCAGCCAGAAAGAGAACGAGTAAGACAGTTAAAATAGAAACAAAAAGCTAAACACAACACACCCATAAACACAATAAGCCTCTTGCCGCTAGAAATCAGCTCCGCGAGGGTCGGCCATTGGTCTAGGGTCAGCGTGCCAGACGGCGCATAGGCGTAAGCCGCCAGACCGACGGCGGAGAACACGGCGTCGTACTGCGAGACAGGGATGCTGTCGCCGTTGGTAAGCAACAGAGTCACAACTTCGTTGGGGTTGGCATCTAGGAAGCTCTTGATGGGTGCAAGGTAGGTTGCAAGCGAGCCGCCGTCCTTTTCGAGGCAAGTCGTATGGCAGAGCTCGATGGCGCCCTTCTTGTTGTGGCTCTGGGCCTGAAGGAAGCGGACGCCCTGGCTGAGCTGGCTGGCAACGGACGTAAACTGGTTGTCGGTGGGAAGAAGGCCGACAAAGGCCGAGTCGTGGGAGCCAACGTAGGTGATGTCTGAGAAGCGGCGGTTGCAAAGTGTGGGAGAGCCGTTGCAGCTCTGATCACGCTTGTCGACAGAGGTCGGTTGCTGTGAGGGAGCTGCCATGACGACACCAACAAGCACCACGCCTGCGAGAAAAAGCCAGCTCGTCAATGGGCGCATTGTATCCAAATGCTTCTCGAAAATAAGCCAACGATGCAAAAGCAAGAGCCAAACAGATGAGTCGGTAGGTTCTGCCAGAGACAGAACAAAAGAAGTAAGCAAATAGCGAGGCGTGTAGCCAGGTCCTAGATATGTCCTCAAGCCCTGCAGCTGCTGGGAAAAGACGAAAGAAGGGAGCGATAAAACAAAGCTGCTCGTCAACATATCGTAAGCAAGGGGGGGCGTCCTTCCGTTGCCTTTTTAACTCAAACGGAGACCGCTTCGGCGGTCATATCAGAAAGGGGGGGAGGGTATGTGCGAGCTGTCATAGAGGATGCAGCTGGGTTTCCGCACGCCTCGTCCTCTCGTTTCCCTGTCCCCTACCCTTCCCATTGGCGTTCTTCCCCGATTCGGCTCGCATCCAAGTGCTTGGCCGAAACTGAGGACTTCTGGTCGTGCTGCACCAGGCTATTGGCAGGGGCTCTAATGCCAAGTGGCATCCTCTGGACGACGAAAACCAGAACAACTGTGACGTGCAGCTTTGGGGAACGACGCCCAGACAGGCCTCTTTCGTGTGTTTCTGCTTGAATACAGAGCCAAAAAAGAACATCGAGGACTCATTTCAGCGACCGCACCCACGACTTGCAACCTTCTCCCTGTGAGCCATGCCATTGGTACAACTGGAATCGGTCTGTGTGGCCCGTTTGTCTAGACCGTCCTGACCCGAGGGGCATGCTTCCCTGAACACGGAGCTGATGCTGTGTCTACAGCATGTGATTGGCGCACATGGTAAATCACAGCGCTGGGAGATCCGAAGATTCGACCGATCAAAAGACAGAGACTGGGGGGCGCTGTCATTTGCAGTGGCGCCCGGCCTGGCCCTGCCCCCCTTGAATGTTAGCGCCGTGCACGTCTGCGATCTAACTGGTGGTGGCCGAGAAAGGAAAGGCGCTGAGGCGGAGAAGAACGGGGAAATGAGCTCGTCCTGTGAGTAGGCAGCGATGGAGGGCAGTCGGACTCTTTCCTGCCCTACTACAGCGTACTGTACTCGTAGTACTCGCATTTGCCGCAAAAAAGTCACACAATCAGGGTCGCCGCCTCCCCAGATTCTCAAGAGTCTCGGTGCGTCTGGCAACCGGAAAGGCAGCTTTCGCCCCTGACCCTTTTTATACCTTGCGCCGTGAGCATCTTTTGGGCTGGCTAGGCCTGCTCGTTGATGTCCTGGCTATCACCAGGACAGGGGCACGCCCGGAAGCAAGCTCCTAGTATTTTAAAAACACGCACGTTTCTTCATTCATATATGCAGTGTGGTCCGGTCTGGTCGTCTTGCAGGCATCGACAGCTAGGGTAGCATGGCTGCCTGGAGTAAGACATGTTTTCGCCTGCCTCTTTTCCTGACCTCAACTTATGTTGTAAGATACCGATAATGATAACAGGACAGCGGGATAGTGGGACAGTGGGACAGCGGGAACGCCTACGGTTTTATTCCAACGCCCGCCCCGTGCTTGTGGCTTATGAAGAAAGCGTCACCTCGCTCCGTGCGTCTCCTCTGTGTGGTTCATAACACAGTCCGGGAAGGTCTTCGTCTGCAACGGTGGTATTCTTCGTGTCTCAGTGTGCTGTTGCTGCTTAATAATTAACATCATCCTATGGCCTAGAAAATGATGCGGGTTCTTTTGCTTTCTGTTGGGTCTCCTCTGGCTGCTCCAGTACAGCCGGTGATGCCAGTACTGCTAGTGCCTCTGCCGTCTGCACTGCTGCTGTCCTCGCACGCGCTTCGCCCACGGCAATCTTTTGTTCCGCCAAGGGGGCAGCATCGTCCTTTTTAGTCCCCGGATCAGCCTCGAGTCCGGGTGCCTCTGATGCGGCACCAACCAGGTCATCCAGACCGCCCACTTCTGTAGGGCCACTCGCACCTTCCGGTGGCAGCGCCCACGAAGGCAGTGGACTCACGTAGCTCCAGGCGCCGTCCGCCACCTCGTATCGCAGGCTGTGCAGCCAGAGAGACAGCTCATGCACGCCCGGGTCCGTGTACAACGGCGTATCGCACAACAAGCACACCTGCCCAGACATGCGTTCCGCTTTACGCTTGTGGTACTCGTCCACCATCTCGTCGTAGTACGCGACAGCCTCGGCGACGTCTTCTTTTCCCATTCGCGACAAGCGGCTAATGATGTCCTCGTCAGAGTGGCGTGAGGCGTCGGCGTCACCCTGGCCCAGGTCGAAGCCCCACACTTTCTGGTTGGCGTAGATGGGGTCATTCTCGATGGGGTGGCCCAGATATTGCAAGTGGACACGGATCTGGTGCGTGCGGCCGGTCACGGGCAGGCAACGAACGACCGAGTAGCCCGCCCGGGTGATGTCAGCGTCTTCGGGTTCATTGTCGCCTTTGCCCTCAGGTCCGTAATAGGCCAGTCGCTTGAAGACAGTGCGTGCCGACCGGCCGTTGGCACGGACACGGTTGAGCCCCAACTTGGGTGAGATCTGCAGGATGGGCTGGTCACAGATGACCTCGCCGTCGGGGAACCGACCGACCACGCGCGCAAGGTACTCTTTTCGTACAACACGCGCCTGGATCTGCAGACTGAGTCGTTTGGCTGTCGTCGGGGACTTGGCAAGAAACATGATACCGCTTGTCAGCCGGTCGAGCCGGTTGCAAGGATAGGGTGTGAATCCGGGTCCCCGCTCATGCTTTAGAATTTCAACCACTGAGTTGTACTGGTAGCGCCCTGCAGGATGAACCGGGACACCCGCTGGTTTGTTGATGACGAGCATGTCATTGTCCTCGTGAATGACCTGGACGGGGTCGGGTGTGACGGGCGGCTCGTGTCGATGCAGCGTGTGCGAGATGCGCTCGCCGTTTTTAAGCACATGGTCGGGTCCAACAATGGCGTTGTTGACCATAACCGTGCCCGACTCCATGGCGTTGCGGTAGTAGGCGAGAGGCCTGTCGCGGAACTCGCTCTCGAAAACGGATATCAGCGTGCGGCCCCGCCAGCGTTCCTTGACCCAGGTGTTGTAGGTGTAGTAGTAGGGCTCCACACGGCGCAGGCCAGCCTCAAGATAGTAAGGCTTTGGCCAGGTAGAAGGAGTACTGCTCCGGCCTGTCGCCGTGCGCGCCTCTGTGGCTGCATCGTCACCGGTCCCGGTCTTGGCAGCCTTGGGTTTTATCTCTGGGCTGACTGGCCCAACCTCTGGTGTGGGTGATGGTGGCTGTGCGGCTGATGATGCGCTCGGTTTGGCAGTTTGGGCGGTGCTGCTCTCCCTTTCTACCATTTGCTGTGCCTCCGCCACCGCTGCCACCGCCATAGCCTGTGGCACATTCACCGTGGTATCGAGTGCTGGTGCAGCCGTGGTCTCGTTCTGTTGCTGGGCGTCCGCCATGGCTGCTGCCGCCGTTGTCTGTGACAACCACGCACCTCTTCTTGCTGTTTGCCCAGAAACTGCCGCCGCCCCTCGTCGAGTGAGCGAGAGCGGCAAAAGCAGACGCTGCAGGTGCGATGCCAGCTTTGAGCTCCCTGTCGTTTCGCAGTTTGTGAATATAAAGGAGGGGATATTTCTACCTCTCAAGTCGAGAGATCCTGTTGCGCGTGGAGGGGCAGCACTCGTTTCGCTATGAACGATACATCGCTTCTCACATGTCTGTTGATGTCGGGGAACGAAAGTCTCGCTCGTCGTTATTAGGGACTAGGTAATATTGTTAGACCTGTCTTTTTTCCCAGGGTTTTCTCCTCCTTTAAACGTCGGGCGGTGAAGTGGTTTACCTGGACAGGTACACGGCAGAATTGTCGCGTTCTGCGCTTCGAGGGTTGTTCCGCTAAAGAGAGTAGAAAGAAGGAACGCTCCCAGCAAAACCCCACATGGGTGTGAGCCGAGGCTAGCCTCCCTTGCCAGCTTCACCAACTCACAACAAAACAAACAACATCTTGAGAGCTCGCAGTCTTTCTTCGTTTCGAGATTTTTCGTAGCTTTCCTTGGTTTTTCGTCGGCACGAATGTAGCCGCACTTTCTGATATTCCCGAGACTCAATCCAAATCGCCAACCTGCAGCTGTGTTCCATCTGCTCTGATCGTCAGGATCCAGGACTGCCCGTTTTCGGCCTCACCCTCCGCCCCGGCATACGCGATGCCGTCCCTGGTCCAACTCAAGGCACGCACGCGTGAGGACTACCCGTTTTTCCTCGACTACCGCACAAGATGGTAAGCGAGCCAGCCACATTATTGGTTCCTCCCAAATTCCCTCCTCTCTTCCCTGACACTGCTAGGGCCGACAACGACATGTACGCGCACATGAACAACAGCATTTACAATTTTCTTTTCGACTCGGTCGTCAACACCTACTTGATCAGCCACACAGGCGGCATCTTCGACCCTGCTCGTCGAACACCGCAGTATGGCATGGTGGTACACTCACACACAGACTATTTCGCCTCTGTATCGTTTCCCGAAGTGGCCGAGCTCGGCCTCCGCGTGAAGAAGATGGGCAGCTCGAGCGTCTCCTACGAGATTGGCCTCTTCTCTCAAGGCCAACCTAGTGTGCGTGCAGTTGGTGTGTTCGTGCAAGTGTTTGTCGACGCTGCGACACACCGGCCAAACCCCCAAACAGGGATGCACCCATTGCTGCGAGAGGGGCTTGAAAAAATTCTGTTGCGCCTGCCCGGGGACGACGACGACCACGGGAGGGCGGAGAGTGCGGGGAAGAGCAGGCTATGAGCCTTGTCTGCCTAGAGATCGTGCCCCAAAACTAAACATGCACTTGGTAAAAACCCCCACTCATTGTGAAGACACTGTTTAATGTCGCGGCGGGACCTCCGGGTCCATCTGTTCTTTCAACAATAAACGCCTGTAGGGTAATTGTATTCTATCTTTTCATTGTTTGTGTTTTTTGGTAGCATTGCTCCCTATGTACACGCATATAAAACGGGCGTGCTTTTGCGTTTTATCTTGATCCCCTCTAATGGTGGCCATATTTTGGAAAACAAAGAAAGCATGGGAGTGCCCCTGGGAGCTAGACCAACGTTGTAAACAATGAACCTGCAAGACAGGAAACAGAAACCATGGACAATAATGCCAGGACACCGCTTCGCCTCACATATGAAAAGGTGTTTGGGGGAGGGGCACAACAAAACAAAGGCGATGACATAACGGTCGTGATGCTTGCGTAGGGACGAGGCAAACCAAAAACAAAACAAAAGGTCTAGAAAATCGAGAAAATCATAACGTAAGATCAGGTTAGAAGACACCTCTGCTAGCTGTCCACATCCATGATTGCGCCGTTGGCCACCTTTGCATTTTCTTGCTCTTGCAATGCTGCAGCTGCAGCGATGGCGGCCACAGTGATCGATTGGAGACCAGACAGGTCTTCAATCTTCATTGGCTCGCGTTCACTGAGTACCTCGCGGGCCACTATCGTGTCTCGTTCCCTTGGGCCGTCTGGAAGCCGTTTTCTCTCCGCGGGAACCTCGGCACTCTTTTGTGTTTCAAATGCCTTCTTCCATTCCTCGGCTCTGCTCACTGCAGACGGCGCATGAGTCTTCGAAAATTCCAGTATGGCCTTCCCGGCAGCTTCGATGGTCTTTGCGTCATCGCTGCTTGAGCTCTCTTCAGTTGGATCGGGCAGGGTTCTTGAATCGACCGAAAAGTGCGCCACGTCCGCAATCTCGGCTACCTCGTTGGACTGCCGGGTTGTCGTCAGCGGCGGAGTAGGGGGCATTACCAGCTTATCGTTAAATTGGGAAAACGCCGCAGAAACATTTGCGTCCGGGCCCCCAAACGCCGCGACCGAGATTTGAGGAGGGCCGTTGCTTTTGGTGTCATCCTCGGCAATATTCGACGGGGAGCGCCTTTGCGTGGCGGGGAGCGCTGAGCTACCACTGCTACTGTTGTTGCCATTTCCACCACCCCCAGTGCCATTGCCCAACGGGTTGCACAAGCGATAGCTGCCATCCTCTGTTCGAGTGATGATACCTTCTTCAAGTGCCCATGACACCAACAGCTCATCGACATTGAGGAACTCGCCTTCACCATTTTCCATATGGCGGCCAACATGTTCGGTCCACTCGTCCCATGCGCTACGCCCTTCAAAAACGCGATTGCACTCCGGCTTGGGACAAGCTGATCGTTGTGGAGGAAGCCTTCTAACAATGCAGCAAGTCCTTTGCATTTCCTTCACGTATTCTTCCCAGTCTGTTTCGACTTTGCTGTCTCGTTTCTGGATAGCCTTCCGGATATAAAGCGGAGCGTGCATGCGACGCAAATGCTGCGTAAACAGATCTTTCCGGTTGAACTCGTTGCCCTTTCCGTCAATCGCACTCTGTGAGCAGTCAGAACAGCGGTAATACTGAAGGCAAAGGTGCTGTGAAGCAATGTGGCGCTTCCATTCGTTCTTGGATCCAAAAGTACTACTGCATCCAGCAAATGCAAAGGCGCAGGGAAATGGTCTGGTGTGTGCAGAAGCAACATGTTTTCGCAGAGATGATTGATCCTTGAACGGCTCATGGCTGCACCAGTCACACTGGACTTCTAGCTTAGAACCTTGCGGCAGCAAGTTTGGAAGAGTTTGTGAAGGCAAATCAGACTTTGAACGAGATCGAGCGGGCTGGCCATCCTGCGATTTTGCAGCCTTGAAGCGGTAGTCTTTTTTCGGCTTCGCTTTCTTTGTAGTCGAAGTATTCTCGTCCGCCAGTTTCAAATCGGTATCTTCCGAGGTCGAGTCGTCTGCCTGGCACTTGATTACGTCCTGAGCGATTTTCAGCAGATGGCTGCTTTTCGAAAATGGGGGAGAAGTGTTGCCGTTGGACGGCCGGCTTAGAGCTTCGAGCTGCTCTGCGGCTTCCTTCACCTCTGCAGAGTCCTCGCTCTCCTCCTTAGCCAGAACGGGACTGCCGCTTCGAGAAACAATCGGCGGCAGAGGTTGTGCATGTGAGGCGGTTGTAAACTGGTGATGGTGCTGCTGCAGCTGCGAAATGGTGTCCCGTCCGTGGGAAACAGTTGGCTCATAATGGTTTGTGGGCTTGGGTTCGTGGTAGGATGCAGGAATGTGTTGAGGGTGTTGACGCTGTGGCACTGGTAACGGCAGATGGGGTTGCGTATGTGAGATTGGCGGTAATGTTGGCTGGTGCGGCGGCGAATGGTACTGATGCTGATGCTGGGTAGGTGGCTGCGGCGGCTGCTGTTCTTGCGGCTGATATAGAGGCGGGTGGTGGTCGTTTCGGTGGGATGGAAAGTGACTACTGGCAGCTGCCTCCCTCGCTGCAAGAAGTGTACGGCCGTCTTCCACATCCTTAGCAGATTTGGAGGTACCAGGCCAAGGAGGTGGTGTTGTAGACATTCTCATGAGTCCGTCATAAAGATGGATCAAGTTGCGCGAGTTGATGTAGCCCAGGGAGAAGCATATTTTGTCGTGCTGGATGACACTCCAAAGAGACTGCGGGACGGAGATCAGTAACACCGTGGGAGGGCCAAGAAACATGCCTTCTACGGCAACTTTGGATGCCAGAGCCGGAGTGTTTGAGATCCACTGGTTGAAGCATGCCATGTCTGGGCCGGCGTCGCCGACAAATGTGGTGCATACAAGCACGCGAGCTTCATCAAACACCATATCGGCAACGGCCGCAGGACTTATGGCAGGAGAATCATGGCCGTGCGGCTTCAATTCCGGGCCACTTCCATTTTGCGGCGGGGAAGATGCATGACCCCTTGGCATAGGTGCAAGGTCAAGGCTCTGACCATCTCCAGGAATCGGTGTGAGGAAAAGCGGAACCTGCCGGGAACCGAGGGGAGTGGGTTTGCCAGCCCCATTTGATATTAATCTTGGGGGGTGCTGCCGCTCATGGTTCTGCTGGGCTGTGAGGATTTCATCGTACAGACGTTGCGAATTAAATGGTCGTCCGTTGCCAAGTTTGTTCAGCGATTCGACAAGGTAAGAGGTGAATGTGCGGGCGCCAAGTTCACGCCGCCCAGCGTCAGGCCCGTAGGCCGCAATAGCATGCTTAGAACCATGACTGCGATGGCTGTTAGAAACTGGCATGCGTTTGGGTGCGCAGCTATCCAGAAGAATGAGAATATCGGAGTGGGCGTCATCGAGTAGGCAGCTTATACCACCCCACTTCAGTTTTGCAGAGTCCTCGCGTGCGTTGCTGAAGGCGCAAAGCTATGATTAGCTGCTGTCTGTTTTGATCACATGCTGGCAGTTTCAAGGAGAAAAGGAGAAACGGGAGTGTCCCATGACGCCTCACCACCGCTGAGGCAACTCGGCGGTGGCAAGCAAGGCAGCTGAAGGAAGGGGGACCCCAGGCGCAACACAAACACACACAGAGTGAGGGTGTGTGTGTGTGGGGGGGGGGGGGTGAATCGAGAAAGGTAAATGTGTTTCTCTTGTCGAGAATAGCAGCAACGGAGCAAAAACAGACTATTAAATAAATAAATAAAATCGGCCCCACC
>JADHKO010000217.1:31290-51903 GCA_019925425.1 Ophiostoma pallidulum | reverse complement strand
TTCAAGGGCCACACAATAAAAAACCGCGGGGGCCGTTAAAAAAACCCCCCCCCCCCCCCGGGCCCCCCCCGGGGGGGGGGGGGGGGGGGGGAAAGGCAGCCCAAGTAAGATAAAGCGTGCGAACGAGGAAAGCAAGAGACAAAGCCAGGAGAAGCCAGGACGCGATCCCGGCCGATACAGCCTACAAAAGACGCAGAAAGTGTGAGCCCTGACCAGAAACGGTGGCGGTCGGCACGAGAGGAAGGACGGCAAAAAATAAGATACCAGCAGGGCGATGTTGGATGGGCCACGGCGGTTCACTGTGGAAGCCGTCTGTCGCAGCCTTTTTGCTGTCTGTCCAGGATTTATCAGGAGGGAGCTGCTGAGGCGCTGGCGCAAGTTGGGCAGCGCAAAATAGAGGAGGAAAAGACGTGCGACGGGCGTGGCCTGGAGCTCTGGCACGGTCTTTTTGTGAGCGGGCTGTTGAGCGGGCTGATGAGCGGGCTGATGAACGGTCTGTTGTTGATCCAGCCTGTCCAGCAGGTCGACAGGACACTCGGCCAGTCTCGCAAAGGGAGTGTGGAGGCAGCGGTGGCGGCGGCCTGGAATCTCGTCTTTTACTGATCTCAGCGAGGCCAGACTCGAAAGTTGGGGGACGCCGGGGTATAGGGAAAAATGCACAGCCTATCCGGCGGCTCCCAGCGAGGAAAAAAAAAAAGAAGAAAAAAGAGGGGATGGGCAAGGTCTGCGCCAACCGAGCCTCAGCAGAAGGCCAGCCAGCGGGAAGAGAAATCAATAAAACGCCGTCGTATGCTGGGCTGGCGGAGGGAAGGGGGGGTTGGTGAGGGGGGGCTGTGGTTGCTTCGGCCTCGGCCTTTCTCCTGCAGGACGGCCAGCCAGGACAGGCCTACGATCAGTAAGCTGTAGCCAGCTATGGCTGGCTAGGGTCAGCTCTTGGGTCAGCTTTAGCAGATCAGTAACTGGGGGAGGGGGGAGGGGGGGGGGGCGGCTCTTGCGAGAAGGAAATGAGGGGGGCCTGGCCAAGAGAGAGAGAAAGCGACCCCTTCCACAGGCGCTCCCCACTAACTCGCCATGGCCTGGGCTTTAGTGGCCTTTCATTGGACGATAGCGCAGGGGCTTTTGCGCCATATTGCCCCGAGCAGTAGCGCCTGTGACACGACTGTCTGCCAGCGACCAAATCAAAACAAACCAAAAACAACGCCAGAGCCGAGAGGGGGCCTCGTAGGCGCGAGCCAGCTGCAGCTGGCTGCACCTCTGGCCGCCCCCCACTATTTTGCGCCGCTTTGTATTGCCCCCCCCCCCCCCCGGTGTCGTCTGTCCAGTTGTCGTGGCGCGATGCCTCGCGACGGATCCCATCGTTGGATGCCCCAACTTCGGTCCATCGATAACAGAACAGCGGAATCGCCTCGGCCAGGGGGCGCCCGTCAACGCGCGAAACGGCCGGCCGCAAACCGAAAATCGCTGCGAAGCAACCAGGAGACCTGAAAGCCGCAAACCGTGCAGCCGGCGGCCAGAGGAAAGACGAGCCAAAGAGCAGACATTTAGAACGCGCGAGCTAGAAAGGAACATTGTTTGGAGGGTCTGCAAGGTCGCCTTTTCTGTGCTCGGGAGGCGATACGTTCGTGGTGCAAGAAAGGAAGAAAATAGCGAGAGCTGGCCTGCTGGCTGGAGAGCGCGCAGCGCAGCTTGTTTGGCGGGCGGAATACAGATCCAGCGGGCTTGTGAAACTCGGGGAAAGACAAAGAAAGGAAGAGGGGGGAAAGACGCTGGAGGGTCAGGAAGCTCAGGAAGCGAAGCGTGAAATTGGGCGTGGCCAGGCCTGGCTACGCGACAGGCGAACGGGTGCTCTCGGGACTCGCAGTCAGGTGGTGAAATGGATGGAGAAACAAAGGCTCGGCACAAGGGGCGCACAGCGGGAAGGCGTCGCATGCAGTATCAGGGTAGGAGCGAAGGGTGGTGAAAAACAGCGGGCTGTGTGTGAATGGGGTGAGATGGGCAGGAAGAGCAGGAGGGGGGGGGATAGGGCGTGTGTGCAGCGGCCTTGCAGCGGGCTAGGGCGAAAATGAAATAGAAGAGGGGGGGGGGGGGTAATACGAGAAGCCCAAAGAGAGAGAAAGAGCGAGGGCAACCGACCTGGACAGGGGGGGTGGGTGTGTGGGCAGGTCGTAGAGCCTCAGCGAGGCCAGCCGACCATGCCGCCGCCCTGCCCATCCCATTCCACCCCCCCCCCCCCTCTCAGCGTCCTGCGCGAAAAAAGGGAAGGAGGGAAGGAGCCCACACCCACTAAGGACGAGAGCCGAAAAAAGGGCAGGACCTGCAATCAGAAGGGGGAAGGGGCGACTGGCAGGGCCCCGAATAAACCGATTAAAAATAAAATCAAAACAAATCAGCGCGTCTTTGCCCAACCCGCCAGCCGCCTATAAACCTGCAGGCACCCCCCAACCCTCGCGCGCCCCAGGAGGACTTTTTTTTCTCTCCTTCCTCCCTTCCTCCCCTTCTGTTCCTTCTGTTCCTTCTGTTTCTTCCCCGTTCCCCTCCCCCTTTCCCCTCCCCCCATCAACTGTAGACCTGTTCCGGCATCAGAACAAACTAAAGTCCCCAGCCCACATCGCCGTTTTCAATCAGCTTCAGCGCATCGCCACTGAAGTCTTCGCGCCGCCTCCGCCGCCGCTCACCAGCATCGTCTACTCCCCTCCCCTCCCCTCCCCAACACCCAACAGCGCTATGGCCCGTCCGTCAAAGAAGCAGCTCGCCGAGGCCGCAAAGGCCGACGCGCCCGCAAAGGTGATCGATGTCGAACACTTTATTCGCGTCCGCGACTCGGTATGTACTGTTCTGCACCCTCCTCGCTCTGCACCCGCTTTCATCTTGCCGCGCACGCGCTTGCATGCGTTTGTCCAGTGCGCGCCGCGCCGTCCTCCACGACCTCTTGCAGTCCAGCCTCGCCCTATTCCTGTTCTCTTCCCTTTTCTCCCCCCCCACCCTCTGCCCTTCTCACGCTCGCCCGCATCATTCCCCCCCTCTCTTTCTGCGCTCTTCGTCTTTTCCACCCAAAACGCCTTGTTACTACCTGGTCCGCTTCCCACGGCCGTACCGAGCATTCGCAAAGCCCTCAATCCCGAGCACCTACTTTTACCCCCTCCACTTCTCTTCATCACAACGATGCCCTTGCCTGCATACTGCGGACCAAAGCCAACTGGCCGTTCCCCCCCCTTGTCCCCTTGTGGTTTTGGCAATTAAAACACTTCAAAACGGCAGAGCCCCTCGCGGTATCTCAAGCGAGTACTTCATGGCTTCGAGCAATTCCTTCTTGCCAAGCGGACAAGGTGAAAGGAGCACGTCCGATGGCGTAGCGCGCACTTTGGCGCCGAGACCGTCGTCTCATGCACGCCTGGATAGGCTCAGCCAGCCGTCTTGTTTACTTTGGCGGAGTCACCCACAGCTGCAGCCTGTGATGGACCAGAATGCATCCTGATGAAGTTGAAGCAACGACCGGCCAATCGTTCTGTACACAGCACTAACATGCAAACCAGGTGTACGCTCGCCTGTCCACCATCCAGGACCTCCTGAAGACCTTCTCCACGGACTACCTCCGCCAGTCAAACCTGCTGCTGGGTGAGGGCACCAGCCTTGACGCTGGCGGCGAGCTGGTCAGCTTCGATAATGTCGCAAGCCTGCTGCCGCCTCCGGGCACTATCCTGCCGCCCGTTGCTGTCGCTGCTGTCCCTGTTGCCGAGGAGAAGAAGGAGCGGAAGAAGCGCACGCACGACCCCAACGCGCCAAAGCGTCCCCTGACCCCCTACTTCCTGTACATGCAGACTGCTCGTCCAATTATCGCAAGCGATCTTGGCGTCGATGCACCAAAGGGCGCTGTTCAGGAGGAGGGCCAGCGCCGCTGGGGCACGATGAACGCGCACGACAAGGGTGTAAGTTTGTTCCCTGGTTGCACATACCACCGAGGCTTTTGTTGCTGTTGTTGTCTGACACCATCTAGGGCTGGGACCGCGCCTACCAGTACAACCTGCGTCTGTACAATGCCCGCGTGCACTCGTACAAGTCGGGCAATGCCAATGCTCGTCTGATGACGGACGATGAGGCCCTGCGCTACGCCGAGGAGTTCCACATTCCCATGCCCACCGGCAAGGACACGGATGCCGGCAACGACCACGACGCCATCGCCGAGCAGCTGCAGCAGGGCCCCGCCGACGAGGAGGAGACACCAGCCAAGACGCCCAAGTCCGCCAAGAAGGACAGCCGGAAGCGCAAGACGGCCACGCCTGGTGCTGATGCTGAGGCTGTCAAGGGAGCCCCGCCGGCCAGCCCCGACAAGAAGCGCAAGCGGACATCAAAGGTAACTCGCGCATGAGCCCAAGAGATGCGGATGCAAGAAGGCTAAGGGACGGTTAGGCGGTCTCCAATGCTCTGGTTGCTGATACAAATCTTGACCCTGCGCTCTTCAGAGTGTGAAATAGTGAACTGATGGCAAGGGAGGGTACAAGTACCTTTTCGTCCATCTCTTCTACTTTTCGTCACGCCGCAACCTGCCACGCCTATGGAGTACGCCCGCCAGTATCACCAGCACCCCTCACCTCTTACAACTCACTGCTCACCACTCGCCACCTTCGCCACCTCTCCCGCCGTTTTCACGGACTTCCTGCCGCTTGTCCTTAACCTGTCCTGTCCTTGCACAGGGCAGCTGAGGCACCCCCAAAAAACAGGTGCTTGGTGATACTGGCCTGATGCTTTTGCATCTGCTCGAACATGTTTCTGCTCCATTCATTGCTTTACTCTTTCTGGGCTTGGGATGACGAGGTTGTGGGTTTCTTATTTTGTCTCTCTCATGATTGGCTTTTGCTTTGGTTTTTGTGTATTTTATGTGTGTGTGTGTCTGCGTGCGACTCGTTGGTTTTTTTCCTTTTTTTCCTTTTTTTTCTTCTTTTTTTGTTACCCAGCTTCTCGACTGCCGAGAGCTATTGCTTGCTACCACTTGGTTTTTTTCTTCCTGGCTTTCTTTCTCAGTACTATAACTATATCACGTTTAGGGAAGGGTGGGTGGATGGGAGACAAAACGAACAAGGCTTTTTATGGGTTGCAGGGGAAGCCTGGGGCCTGCCTTGCTGGAGGGAAAACGGAACGAACAGACGTTTTTGGGGGGCTTCGGTGCCAAGATAGTAGCAAAACCGCTTGGAGGGGGAGAGCACCTTTCCAATACACGACAGAAGAGTCAAAGACAAATCCCCGTTTTATACAGTTCAGAGGAGACGAGAGAGCGAGGCGAGGAGATGCTTTTTGATAGGTTGTTGTTGTTAGCCGTTGGTTTTTCCATGCATGACTTATTGTTACAGCACGAGCAGGGCGTCTTTGCAATATGGTGCTGCTTTTGTGGAAAGGGTTGGAGGCTGGAGGCCAGGCCATGCCATGTCCTGGCGATGGGAGGCGAGCAGCTGTAGTTGTGACGCCGGCGTCCGTTTTTGTTGGCAGCCGAAGAACGTCATAAAGTCGTCGTCGTTGCTGGGCGGGGGAGGGGGTTTCCAGGGCTAAGAAACGGAGGAGACCAGACAGTGTACGGCGTTCCTTCCCCCCTCCGTTCTCCAAAACGGAGGGGAATGGAGGCCCTAAGAGCATCCTGGACGGCCTGGACGACGCAACGGCATGCTGTCTGGGGCGTTAGTGCTCGTCAGAGGAGGAGGGGGGTCTTTCCTCTTAGCAGGCAGTGGCTGACCAGGCCATCAGTCGCCGTTGACTCCCCCCCCCCCCCCCTTCGATGCCTATAAAGGAAGGATCAATGCAGCACCCGCCTAGAACGGCCCGCCGTCCTCCTAAGAGGAAAGAAGTATGGGCTCCTCTGCGTCCGATGCCGGCTGCTGTTTCCACCGGCCACACTCAATGTCGACCATGCCCACAGGCTCTGTTACAGCTGCTGTAGATTGGACGGCGTCTTGAGCTGCTACGGAAGCCAGAGGCAACGGCCTCCTTTCTCTCTCTCCCCGCAGTGCAAGATAATCGAGTACTTTTTCGTTGCTCTATCCTTGGCGGCAAACTAGTCAAAGGGCACGCGACATGAACACCAATACACACACACACAAACACACACATATGCACATATCGCAAAACACGCGCATCATACAGATCTCGCTTGCATATTCTAGCCGCAACTATGCCCCCCCAAGGCGGGTGCGTTCCAGAATCGTCTTCCTCCCACTCGTGTGCCGCTTGGGCTCGTCTTAGTACACATAGAACTGCTGCGTCAGCGGCAGGATGTTGCTCGGCGCCGCCGTGCACGGCATGCCGTCGGCGAGAACCGTGTACGCCTCCGGGTCGACCTGCACCTTGGGCGTCGCGTCGTTGAACCGCATGTCCTTCTTGGACACGGAGCGGCAGCCGCGCACGGCCTCGACGCGCTTGCGCAGGCCGTACTGCTGCACGACGCCCTCGCTGAGGCTGGCCGCGCTGACGAAGAGCACCGACGTCGCCGGCACCAGCGGCGCAAACATGGGCCGCGCAATGATCGGCTGCACCGTCGGGATCGAAGCATTGGGGTCACCCTGTGGAGGAGGGGGGGGGGGGGTTGTGTGTTAGCATATTGAGAGAAAACTGAGGGAACGGGGGAGAGGGAGAAAGAGAGAGGGGGAGAGAGGCAGTACCATCATTGCGTATGCAACCATGCCGGACTTGATGACGGTCGTGGGCTTGGTGCCGAACCAGGCCGGGTCCCAGACGACAAGGTCCGCCAGCTTGCCGACCTCGACGCTGCCCACGAGGTGGCCGAAGCCCTGCACGAGCGCCGGGTTGATGGTGTACTTGGACACGTAGCGCTTGGCGCGGAAGTTGTCCGCGGCGGTGCCCGCGTCCTCGGGCAGCTGGCCGCGCTGCACCTTGTTCTTGTGCGCCGTGTTCCACGTGCGCAGCACCACCTCGCCGCACCGGCCCATGGCCTGCGAGTCCGAGCTCAGCATGCTGATGGCGCCCAGGTCGTGCAGCACGTCCTCCGCCGCAATCGTCTCGGCGCGGATGCGCGACTCGGCAAACGCCACGTCCTCGGGGATGTTCTTGGACAGGTGGTGGCACACCATCAGCATGTCCAGGTGCTCGTCGAGCGTGTTGACCGTGTACGGCCGCGTCGGGTTCGTGCTCGACGGCAGCACGTTCGTCTGCGACACCACCGAGATGATGTCGGGCGCGTGCCCGCCGCCCGCG
This sequence comes from Ophiostoma pallidulum, assembly GCA_019925425.1. Classification (NCBI taxonomy): domain Eukaryota; kingdom Fungi; phylum Ascomycota; class Sordariomycetes; order Ophiostomatales; family Ophiostomataceae; genus Ophiostoma; species Ophiostoma pallidulum. The sequence continues at coordinate 44,706 of JADHKO010000217.1, read as the reverse complement.
CCCTCCGTGTGGTACGTGTGGATCGTGCGGCCCCGGAACGCCGCCACCGTGCTCTCCACAAAGCCCGACTCGTTCAGCGTGTCCGTGTGGATCAGACACTGCACGTCCAGCTCGTCGCACACGCTGAGACACGCGTCGATGGCCGCCGGCGTCGTGCCCCAGTCCTCGTGCAGCTTGAGGCCGCACGCGCCCGCCACCACCTGCTCGCGCAGCGCTACCGGGTCGCTGTCGTTGCCCTTGCCCGTGATGCCGTAGTTGACCGGCAGCTCGTCGCACGCCTGCAGCATCTGCTTCATGTAGTGCGCGCCGGGCGTGCACGTCGTGGCCGATGTGCCCGCCGTGGGGCCCGTGCCGCCGCCCAGCATCGTGGTGACGCCCGACGCGATGGCCTCGAACGCCTGCTGCGGGCAGATAAAGTGGATGTGCGTGTCGACCGCGCCCGCCGTGATGATCTTGTTCTCGCCGGCCACCACCTCCGTGCAGCTGCCGACCACCATGTTGGCCGGGTGGATGCCGTCCATGACGTCCGGGTTGCCCGCCTTGCCGATGCCGACAATCACCCCCTCCTTGATGCCAATGTCCGCCTTGATGATGCCGGTCCAGTCGAGAATCAGCGCGTTGACAATCACCAGGTCGAGGCAGTCCTTGTCGGCACGGCCCGATGCCTGGCCCATGCCCTCGCGCAGCGTCTTGCCGCCGCCAAACTTGCACTCGTCGCCGCGCGTCGTCAGGTCCTTCTCGACCTGGATCCAGAGGTCCGTCGAGCCCAGCCGCACGAGGTCGCCCGTCGTGGGGCCGAACATGGTCTGGTAGGCGGCGCGGGTCATCTGGTAGGCGTCCACGTGGCCGAGGTCGCCGGCCGGCTCGGGCGCATGGGCAAAGCCGGCCTTTTGCAGGTGCTCGATGATGGCATCGGCGCGCGACAGGTCGACGGGGCCCGACGCCAGGTTGTTGCCGCCGCGGATGATGCGGTGGCCGCCAATGGCGACGAGCGGCACCGTCCGGGAATCGCCCGGCTCGAAGCGCACCGACGTGCCGGCGGGGATGTCGAGCCGGAAGCCGTAGGCGCGCTTGCGGTCGAACAGCAGCTGCGGGTTGGTCTCGATAAAGTGGTAGTGGCTGCCGACCTGGACGGGGCGGTCGCCCTTGTTGGTGACGCTGAGGCGGATGCGCTCGCGGCCCTCGTTGAGCGCGATCATGTTGTCCTTTGTCTGCTTGACGACGACGACGGCGCCTGGCTGGGCCTCGGCGTCGTATGCGGCGGCGTCCGCGAGCGGGAACAGGCTGGCGTCCGGGATCGGCAGAAAGCTGCCGTAGAGCGCGCGGGCGAGGTCGCCGTCGTCCGTCTTGATGGGGTCGTGCACGGTGACGAGGTAGGATCCGTTGGGGAACGTGCCCTCGACCTGGATCTCGTGCAGGGTTGTGCAGACGGCGGGCAGCACGTGGCGGCGGCCGAGCATGGTGGAGCCGAGGGCCATGAGGTCGGCGACCTTGTGGTTGCCATCACGGATGAGCTCCTGGAGGTTGTTGGCGATGAGGGCGGCGGCTTCGGAGTGGTTGAGCTTGACGCCGCGCGCGAGACGGCGCTGGGCCAGGAGGCCGAGCTGGGAGATGACGAGCTTGTCGAGCTGAAGGGGGGGGGGGGGGGGGGACGGTGGATCAGCAAAGCGGCATTTTGACGTCATAGGCAAAACAATGGGCCACGAAATAAAAGAGAGAGCTTGACGAGGTCGCGCTCCAAGATAAAGTGTATGATGAGCTGGGGGGAAGTTGTTCTGTGTGAGTGACATGTAGTTTTCATTTCGTCAGACAAACCTCTTTTGGCACAAGATGCATGGCTGGTGAGATCGCCCTCGCAAGGGACCGGGGGGCTGTGTGGGCTAGGCTGGGAGACAGTCAAAATACAGTATTCTGTATTCTCCTGGACGAGAGCCAAGCAGCAGACCGCAGGGCGCAGGCCGTCAAAAATGAAGCCAAAAAGCGAACGATTCGTGATGGTTGTCGGGAAGCAAGATCTGCACTGCAAGAGCCCGCTCGCTCTTTCCAAATAGAGAGCACGGCGTGTCTTTGACTGTCGTGGGGAAGGCGCTCTGTTCCTCTTTATGGGCTCTGCGGAGCAGTAAGTACGGAGTCGAGGAACACTGCCGATCGATCGTTCCTCGTTCCTTCTCTGCTTGTCTTTTGGGCCGCACGAGGAAGGCAGGACGGACGGGCGGACCTACCCCGCAGGGCGGCCGTGGGCCAGGCCAGCCACACGCGCAAAAGGATGAATGGCACATAATTTGGAGACGGGACGGGGAGATGGGGCAGGCGCGCGAGAGATAAGACCCCCCCGAACGACGAATTCAGAAGGATCGATTGGCCACCAGCGGACAGAGGGGCCTTCACGGCGCAAGTACGGAGTAGTTGCAGATTAGCTCCTGCCCAGTGGCTTGGTGGGACCCTGAGGTGCTGTCCTGCTGCAGACGAAACGGCTCTCGGTGCCGGCCGCTGGCAGCTTTTGCCTGCAGCAGCCTGGGCGTGGTGGGCTGATAACAGGCTCAGAGCAAATGCATCTTACGACCATACAGGGAACTTGGGGATGAGTCTTTTTCTCGTTATATTTCTCGCCAAGTTCTGGAAAAAGAAGAGGCGGCAGGATATCATGCCGCATGGCCAAGGCCAAGAGCGAAAATCAACGTCTCTCTCCCTCAAATAGAACCTCGTCAGTCGTCGTTGTCGTAGCAAGAGAGGGAGAGGGAGAGACAGAAGGAAAGAAAGAAAGAAAGAAAGAAAGAAAGAAAGAAAGAAAGATGGAAGAAAGAGAAAACCAAAAACGCCAGCCACTGCTCCCGCCCAGAAGAGTCCAAATGTCCGAATGGTATCAAAAAGTGAAAACAGGCCAACAGATAAAAGAAATCTACGAGAAAACTGCACCCGAAGCCCTCCGCCGTCTCACCGCCCCAGTGTCTCCAGGTCCTGGATGGCTGCCTCGACAATGTCCATGTGCAGCCGCATGTCCAGGTCCATCTCCTCGTCGGCAGCAGCGCGCCAGGCCGCCGTGCCTGCGCCGTCCCCGCCAAACTTGGTCCGCAGCGCGCCCAGCGCATCCTGCACGGCTGTCAGCTCATCCAGCGCATCGGCTGCGCGGACCACGGCCGCATCGTGGTCGATGCGCAGCAGCTGCATTTCGTCGGCGTATCCGGACCAGGCACGCGCTGCCTTGCTCATCTTGGCCGTGGCGGATCGTGTCGATGAGCAAGCGGCCCCGTCTTGGTGGCCGCCGCGCGCCGGTTGATGCGTGAAAAGCATGCCCCAGATCCAGGACAAGAGGCCACCCACAGCGCCGTCGCCGTCGCCGTCGCCGTCGCCGTCGCCCGCAGAAGGCCTACTCCTGCCAACGCCCACCCCCAGGGTACGGACGCCGCCCCCAAACACCAGCTCGTCGCGCCGTGCTGTGACATAGCCCTGGACGCTCGTCAGGTGGCTGTTGGCCGCGTTGAGAGCCGCGAGCACCGCCTCCGCCTCGCCGACGCGGTCGCGGGTCTTGGCCAGCAGCGCGTCCGTGTGGTGGCGGTAGGCGTCGAGGAGGAGCTCGCGCCGGCGGCTGGCCGTGGCAAAAGGGGACGCCGCGGACGAGAACAAGCGCGCCAGCCAGGCGGGGGCGCCGCCGCCGCTGCCGCCGCCGCCAGCAGCACCATCATTGGCCTGCATTTTCTGCAGCGCAGCCGCCATCCGCCGTAGTTTGGAGAGCGTGCGCCGGCTGCTGTAGGCGAGCGTGTCGGCGGCGGTCGCGGCGGCCCCCGTCTGCAGGCGTGTCAGGGCTTGGGAAACATGCCTGGCGTCGTAGAGGTATGCGTCGAGCTCGGCCAAGAGGAATGCAGCTGTGTGCTGCTGCTGCTGCTGCTGTTGTCTCCATTCCCCTCCTTGCTGGATTTCCGCGGCCAAGCGCAAGTTCTTAGTGCGCGCGCGGGGCACGAGCCAGGCGTCCTGGGCCGGCGGCGCAGCACCCGCACTGGCTACGACTCTATTGCTGTTGTTGCCAGGCCGAGAGCGTCGGCTGGCGGTTAGCACATGCTCCCGCAGGACGGTGGCGAGCTGCATCTGCACGCGCATGAGCTCGCCGGCGCTGCGGACGAGGCTGACGAGAGCCGGCCTGCCGCCGGCAGACTCTTGGCTCTCAATTGTTGCCGCCTCTTGTGTGTCCCTATTGTTGAAGCGGTTGCGCATTGTCCAGTAGTTTGCGTCGTGTGGTGCCTCTGTGTTGCGACCGTGGTCCGGCAATGGCAGTGGCAATGATGGGGACGGGAAAGGCGAGCCGGTGACTGTGGGACAAAATGAAAGCCCGAGCCCTGGAACGCCCGGCAAGGCGCATGCCACCCCCACAGCTATGGAATAGAGGCCTTTCGGGCTCGCGCTGCTGCTGCTGCTGCTGGTGCTGCTGTCGATATCGCCTGACAGCGGCCCGGAACCAGTCGCAAAGAGTGCCGCTCCACAGGCAGCAGCAAGGAGGCCGACCAGAAACAAAAGTGCAGGTCGCCAGGCAGCAGTGGCAGCTGTGGAGGAGGGTGCCCCGCCAGACGGCAGCGGTGCGGTTGCTGCTTCCTCTCGACTGCCGAGGGCTCCGTTGAGGCGGCCGAGAAGACTGCCCTGCCCGCTTCGATGCCGCTGGGCCGGGCTGCCTGTGTCGCTAACACGGAAGGCGGCGGCTCCTCGTGGACGTAGAGCTGCGCCGGCCCCCCCGGAGTGCAGGCTGCCGTCCATGTCCATGGCCGGCATGCGGAACTCGGGCTCGGGCGTCTGGCGTGCAGTGCGGTCGAGGCGGCCGCTGTTGTTGTTGGTGGTGGTGGTGGTGGTGGTGGCCGCAGCCTTGCTGACGCTGCTCCTCACGCTCAGCGGGCTCTGCCGGACAGACGACGGCAGCGACGGCTGAAAGGGCGACCGCAGCAGCACGCGCTCGTCGTTTTCGGCTTTGCGGAGGAACGAGTGGATGTCGTCGTCCTGCGAGCCAGCAAATGACCCGCCGAAGGAGTCGCCGCCAAGGCTGATCCGGTCTTCCTGCGAAGACGAGGCGCCGCCGCTAGCGGTGCGCATGCCAAGGCCTTGACGAGGTGCGGCGGCGGCGGCGGCAGCAGCAGCAGAGGACGGGGAGGCGGACTGTTGGGAGGGTGGGCTACTGCTGGTCCCGACAAAGGGATCCTGGCTGTTGTACTCCTGGCTCGAGCCCGAGGCACCAGGCACAATGGACGTGTCGAAGCTGTCGTGGTCGCCCTCGACCATGCGCCAAGAGCTCTCGACGGGAAGGGACGAGGCCATTGTGTGTGGAACGGGTGATGGCGATGGCTGGGCGCCGAGAGCATCGAGGACGAGGAGGTGGCGAAGAAGAAGAAGGATCGGGACACAACAGACAGGGAGGGAGACGGCGAAGCAAAACCCGTACGGGCTTCTCAGTTGGCCATGGGTTCGTGGAGCAGCATGGACAGGGAAACCAGCAAAAGCGAGCAAGCAGCGGACAAAAAAAAGTAAACAAAAGCGCGGCGGTGGCGAAAACCAGTGACGGAACAATGGGAGAGAGACGGGCCTGGCAAGAAGAGCGAAATAGCAGGGCGTGCCCCCCACAATATATACACAGGCAGCTTGTCGAATGCCGGCAGGCCGGGGAGAGGAGGACAAGAGAAACGGCGCTCTGGACGCGTGCCGGGCCGGCGAGCGAGACGCGTTGGGTTTTCAGGAGATCGCGGGCGGGTTTGGGAGCTGGTGATGGGAAAAGCCGCGATGGATGCCTACGAGTCGCAATGCATGCCGTCTATTACTCCGTACTGCACAGGCGTGAGCAAAAGCACAACTTCGGCGTGTCGGAAGACGGATCGCGCCTCGACGTCATGAGCGGCCGCGGACGGGGGCGGCGGATGCCTGATGGTCAGAAGGCTGCCACTGGACCGATCTGTTCTAGCGCTGTTGACAACCCGCCCACCATCGCCTGGGACGGCGCCGCGTGACCTAAACGTCCGCGGCTGTCGCGCCCTGGTCACCAGCAAGTCCAGCGCTAGTCCGTATTTGGACGCAACTGCTTTATGCAGCTAAACAGCATGCGAGAGAGCGCCCCGTTAGTTCACTCACTGTCGTCTTATTCTCAAAACTCAGCGCTGTTCGTTCCAACGTCGGTGAGAGAGCCTGATGAGAGCCTGATGAAGACCGGTTTCTCAGAGCCATTTTTCGATTGGCGTTGATTCGCCACAGCTCGCTTACCCCAGCCAGTGCCTGTCTGCTCCCCGGCTAGGAAGACGTGCCAATGAGTGTCCCAAGGCGAGCTGCCGCCGCCGTGCGCGTCCAGGCAGCATGGCCGCCGGCTAGACGTCCCTCTTTCTCCCCAGCCTCGTCTTCATTGTCGCCCTCCATGCCACACTCTCTGGCGGGACGATCTCCAGTGCCAAGGCACTCTTGCTGCGCCTCTCTTCCCCTCACACCGCGATACTGCTCGTCGCACGCCCCGCCGCCGCCACAGCCACAGAAACAGCCGAGCCTGGGCGTCCCCTTGCCCCCCGACCACCGCGACCTCGGTGTGCAGCAGGAGCTCTTTACCACCTCCATCTACAGCCCCGGCTCGCCCATCTTCTTGCCCAACGGTGCCCGCATCTTCAACCGCCTGGTCGATTTCCTGCGCAAGCAGTACGTCCGTTATGGCTTCCAGGAAGTCATCACGCCCACCATCTACAAGAAGGCGCTCTGGGCCAAGTCTGGCCACCTCGACAACTACGCCGACGACATGTTCACCGTCAGGAGTGCGTCTCTCGCGACGGGCGAGACGAGGGGCGGCGACGCTGGGGGAGACGCAGCCCCTGGTGGCAGTGGGGCTTCCGCCGAGGACGAGTACGGCCTCAAGCCGATGAACTGCCCCGGCCACTGCCTCATCTTTGCCGCCCAGCGCCACAGCTACCGCGACCTGCCCATCCGGTACGCCGACTTCAGCCCGCTGCACCGCGACGAGATCTCGGGCGCGCTGAGCGGCCTGACGCGCGTCCGCCGCTTCCACCAGGACGACGGGCACATCTTCTGCCGGCCCGCGCAGGTCGAGGACGAGATCCGCTCGACGCTCGACTTTGTGCGCTTCGCCTACAAGGTCCTGGGCCTGGGCCCGTACCGCCTGGTGCTGTCGACGCGGCCCACCGACGGGCACCTGATCGGGTCCGACGAGGACTGGGACGCCGCCGAGGCGGCGCTGCGGCGCGCGCTCGACGCCAGCGGCCAGGCCTGGACCGTCAACCCGGGCGACGGCGCCTTCTACGGGCCCAAGATCGACATTGTGCTGGAGGACTCGGACGGCAAAGAGCACCAGACGGCGACGGTGCAGCTGGACTTCCAGCTGCCGCGGCGCTTTGAGCTGTCGTATCTGGCGCCGTCGCCCGAGCTGGAGCGTGCGGGGGGCGGCAGCGGCGGCGGCGCCCACGATGATGCTTCCGATGCCTCTGATGGTGCTGCTGCTTCTGCCGAAGCGGGCCCGGTGACGCCCGTGCTGATCCACCGTGCGGTGCTGGGGTCCGTCGAGCGGCTGATGGCGCTGCTGATCGAGCACTACAACGGCCGGTGGCCGTTCTGGCTGAACCCGCGCCAGGTCGTGGTGCTGACGGTCAACGACAGCGACGCCGTCGTCGGGTTTGCCAAGCACGTACAGTCGGTTCTGGCAGGCGCCGGCGCAGGCAGCGACGGGCCGCTCATGTCTGGCCCGACGCTGCTGGCGGCCGTCGACGTCGACGCGAGCGCGCGCACGCTGCCCCTCAAGGTGCGCGAGGCCAAGGCCAAGGGCTACGGCGCCATCGTCGTCGTCGGGCCCAAGGACGTGGCCAAGGGCATCGTGGCCGTAGACCTGTCGGGGATCCCTTCCCTGCGCGAGCCAGACGCGGCCGACGAGGCAGCAGGCGCAGCAACGGGGGTTCCCGGAACGAACGAAAAGAAGGGTAGAAAAAAGACCACCGTCGAGATGAAGCCAGAAGAGCTTCTCCGGCTGCTGCAGGAAAAGGTCAACACATACCAGTAAAGAGGGACTGACAAAACAACAAAACAACAACAACAACAACAACAAACAAAACATGAAACATATCGAATGGCACAAAAATGTATGACTCGGGGCACACATATGGTAAAATTCCTTATTTTGTCTAGTAATGTACAATATCGCTGGGCCAATGACGATGGCCCAGAACACTTCTCACCCTTCACTCCTGGTTTACAGCCCGTCCATTGCGGCCGCAATGGAACAATAATAATACAAAAATCGTACATGACGAGCGGGAAGAAGCAAAATCCAAATAGGAGGGAGCATGTCGTGAAGGCAGGACCGAGTCAAGTCAGAGAACGACCATGGAAACACACTGTTGGAGATGCCTGCGGCCCGGGACTTGTCATTGTTGGTGCAGACGGGGTTCGTGCGCTGGTGGCAGCCCTCCCCTGCCGCCTGCAGATCAGTCACACTCCTGGCACCCACGTCTGTACGCTCCTACCTCCTCTTGAAGCCTGGCCATCTCGTCCTCGTGCTCCAGTCCTTGGATGCCCTGCTTCTGTGCAAAGTATAAGTCGTCGCATCGCTGCGCCCAGCGATCCAGAAGCCTGGCCACCAGCTGCTCGTTTGTGCACACTGCCCTGTCCTCGTCTTGTTTCGTTTGGAGTTCCAGCTCCAGCCGCTGCACCCGCTTCTGGCAGAGCTGTCGTTGGTCTCTGAGGTGCAGGCGGCTCTCGCGAAGGGCGCGGCCAAACTCCGCTTCCCAAGCCAGAAGCTCTCGCTGTATTTCCATGTTGTGAAGTGTATCCACGTCCTGGTGTGCATCTTCAATGTAGCCTTCCTCATCAGCAAGTTCCATGATGACATCGGGTGCATCATCTTCGTCTTCCGTCTGCCACTTGGAGAGTATCTGTTCCTGCTGCCCGCATTGCGGTAGCTCATCGGGGGGTTGCTGTTGCGCTTCACAATGCTTCCTCGTCTCAAAGTGTTGTTCCTGGTGCTGGTGCAGGTGCTGGTGATGGTGTAGCAGTTCCTCCAGAGACGCCAGGCAGTCACGCATATCATCATGTCCATTTTGGTCCCCTTTGGTCGGCTGCTCTTGCTGTCGCCCCCCATGGCGCTTTGTTGCAGCCGATCGCCGCTTCACTTGTGCTGCTTCTTCCCAGTCGTGCTCATTGCACTCGCGGCAGATCTCGAGTGCCTTTAGTTTGCCTGACTGCGCGCCCTCACATAGGCTGCTGCTCGGGCTCGGATGCGGGGGCTGGTCCACGAGGCAGACCTTGGGCGCGTTCTGCTAGAGGCGGTCTTTGTCGTCGACTGTGCCGCCCTGGGCCTCGATCTGGCGGATCAGCCGTTTCCGCTCCTCGATGGCGTCATTCATATACTCGACAGTGCGTCGGAGCACAAGACCTTCCGACCGGCCCTGGCCCTCGAGACCAGGGACCAGCTCGGTCATGCGGTCGAAGCCTTCGCGGATAGCCTGGCGACGCTTTTGTTCTGTGGGGGACGTATCAGCAGCTGCCCGGCCGACTGCGCGGACCACACACACGGTCCCCATCCCAGAGGAACATACCTGAAAGAATGTGATTCTGTTTTTTTTCTTGTTCGGTCAGCCGCGGCTTGTCGTCGGCGCCGGAGCCGTTCGCACCGGCCGCCGCTTCGCCCTGTGGTGTGCCGGCGGACTGCGGCGAGGACATGGCTGCCTGTGATGGGTAGATTGGAGAGGGAATGTCTTAAAATAGAAGAAAAATGAAAAAGGCGGGAGAGAGAGAGACGGAGGGAGATAAACAGCAGACTGAGAGAAAGGACAATGCTGTAAGAGGGCTGCTCTGGGACTTTTGGGACTTTGGTGGTGGCTTCTTTTCGGCTTGTAAGACTGGTGTACCAGTGCGAGAGGCGAGGGGGAGAAGCAGAAGAGACAGAAGAGAAAGGAAACAATTAAGCAAAGAGTATTAAATAGGGTTGTTGAAAAGCAGAAGCTGTCGATGTCAGAAGCAACGGTGAGTGAAGCTATTATCAGAAGGAAGTCCGCCGTCTTTGATTATGTGTCGGCAAAGGGCAAGTCGAAAGCTGGCATGTGACGCGAGTGACACCAAACTCGACGAAGTAAAAGTGGGGCCCTTGTTTTCTTTGCTCCGTAGAATATGACCGAGAGCCACATGGGGCCCCACAAAAGCGATAAGATAAGGATTGGAGGGGAGGTGAGAGGTGGAAGGTGGAAGGCGCAGAGGGAATACGAAGCACCACGGGTCCCGCCTTCCCCCTCGTCCCGTTCCCCTTTGACGACGTTCTTGTCGCCCAATCTTCAGCCTCTCTTTCAGGAGTTATTCTGCAGCTGCAGCGAGACAGGCCGGTGCCCATTGAAGCCAGCCGCACCGTCTACACACAATGTCCGACAAAAAGGGCGGCGTTCCGCCCGACAATTCCATCCCGTCCGACCCCCCGCCAGAATACTCGGCCACGCCGGAACTCGAGCCCTTGAACGCGCGGCTGCCGGTCCGCCCGTCTGCATCGGCAACTGCCTCCTCGCCTGTACCCCCGCCCGTCCGCAAGCCGCCGCCGCCGCTCGACACGCCGCTCCTCGCACACCTCCGGTCCCATCGCGTCATTCTGGCGTCGGCCTCACCGCGGCGGAAAGCGCTGCTGGCGCAGGTCGGCCTGACCAACCTCGAGATCTGGCCGTCGACCAAGCCCGAGAATCTGTCCAAGGCCCTCTACGGACCCCTGGAGTACGCCGCGGCCACGGCGCAGCAGAAGTGTCTCGACGTCTACCAGGAGGCCCTTGCCGCGCAAGCAAAGGCGGTCGAGAAGGCGGCGGCAGAGGCGGCGTTGGGCAGAGCAAAGGGCGCGGAGGCGACCCGGGTGCCCTCGGACCCAGAGCTTGTGATTGCCGCCGACACGGTCATTGTGACGCGCGCGGGCAAGATCCTCGAGAAGCCGAGGTCGGCCGCCGACCACGTGCAGATGCTGCGGCACCTGCGCGACACCACGACGCACCGCGTGCTGACATCGGTGTGTGTCATGTCGCCGCGGCAGGACGCGGCGCACCCGGGGTACGCGATTGCGACGCACACGGAGGAGACCAAGGTGGTGTTTGCGCGGCAGGCGGACGGGCTGACAGACGGCGTGATTGAGAGCTACGTGCGGACGCGCGAGGGCGCCGACAAGGCGGGCGGCTACGCGCTGCAGGGAACGGGCGGGCTGGTGCTGGTCGAGCGGATCGAGGGCAGCATGGACAATGTGATCGGCCTGCCCGTGCGGCGGTTCCTGATGCTGGCCGAGAAGGTCATCTTCCACCAGAACGACGAGGAAGCGGCCGGCGAGAGCGAGGAGGAGTGAACCGGACCAGCCTCCAACCGAATTTCCCGCCCTGGGCTCTCTCGTGGCCGGCCGCCCTCAGCCAAAATAAAATAAAACCAACAACACCAAAGAAACAAGGCAGGGCGTCAAAACAGAGAGAACGACAGGCGTGACGAACGACACTTTAGACGGAGAGCGGGCGCAGGGCGCGACGCGCTCGGGAACGGAGAATTGGACTGCTTACTCCGTAGAGGTTATCCTTTTTTGCTTCATTTGATGGCGGCTGCTTATTTTGATTTCTTGTTCTCTGCACGTTGAATTTCCCGCCGCAACCGTTCGTGGGCGACTGAGGTTGCATGGCCCGCCACATCACGACCCGCGAATGCGACACAGTGCCTGGCCAGCCGAGATTGGCAGCAGACCGACCGCCCTGTAGGCGCGGGTGCCAGCGTCTGCAGACGGGCGCCTCGTGGGCGTACCGCTGGCATCCGGTTGCATCCTGGGCGCGGCCACCCTTCATCTCTCCACTCCGTATCATGCTTCGTTCTGTACACAGGTGGTGGGAGACAGTTTGGTTCGACCGAGCACGGCTGACATGGGGTCGCTCTCTTGTTGCCGCTCCCTTGTTTGCTTCCTCAGCCTCGGGAGTGTGTCTTGGCTCCCGCCGCCCCGGCGCTTGACTCCTTCGGCCAGCACATCCTACAGTGCAGTCTCACGGATCTGTCCCGCCCACCCAGAGGTGCCGCCGATCTGTGGAACAGGTATTTTACTTGCCTCGCCCGTGGCTGATGAGGCTTACCGTCCGTCGCTGAACTCTCCATCATTCTTTACAAATCCTCACCATTCATCAGCAACGAGGACGGAGCCTTGGAAGGAGTATTGCCGACGAGCAGATGATCTAGCAATGCTCCGTCCGTTGTGGTACCCTGCGGAGACCTTTGTCCGTCTGCCTCGTCTCACAGGTTCGGCCGTGACGATCTACAAGGCGTCTGACGCTGATTCCCGCTCCCATCGCCCCTGTCTCTCTCTTCCCCGAAACTCGGCTTATTCCATATTCCCCGCTTACTTACATGTCGGCATTCGTAATGCGGACGACGGATCTGCCCTATCAGACGTCCTCTGCCCGCTTGCCGCCGTCCAGACAATTGCATTATTTCCTCGCCATTTCGCGCTGCCACGAAACCGGTTTGAAAGAACGAACCGCCCTGCGGCCGCTGTCTGCGCGACCTGCCGCCGGCGTCTAACTGCAAGGTGATGTGCGCTCTGATTGGCCGGCGGCGCCTTCCTGCCCTGTTCGTTTCTAAATTTGGCCACGTCCCGCGTCCCGCCCAATATTTGACTTGCCGCGGCCTGGCCAATGAGGAGCCGCGGCCGCTGTCGGGGGAAGAGTGGGGCCGCGGGGCTAACCGTCTTGTTGTGCTGCTTTCCCGAAAAAGCCAATCCGCACTGCACCGAATGCCACCTCGACGCATCCCATGCTCGCCAATGCCCGCCAACCACCCGCCCAGCGACGTCGTGCGTGCCCTTTCTCCCCTCCCTCCTCCACTTTTTTCTGTGCCCTGACAAGGTCCCAGCGCTTAAGAGGCGGACGGGCGGTGGGGAGGCGAGACGCAGAGATGGGCGGGTGCACTCCGCGCTGCTCTGAAAGCCTCCCCCCCCCCCTTTCTCCCCCCCAGCTGATGGCAATGACGCGCTGGCGAGGACGAGAAGACGGGAAAGGAAGACTTAACGTCGCCAGAATGCTGAACGCATGGCCTGGCCACCCTCACTTTTGTCTTGGCTGATACCCCAGCAGGCGCGCGCGCAAAGCCCGTCGAGCAGGCATGCCCCCATTGGGCCCCTCGGCCGACCCGACCCTCCTTTTAAGAGTCCTCGAGCTGAAGGATGACAGTAGACACCGGCAAGAGAGAGGCACGAGGGTAAAGAAAAGAGGAACCCCAAGCCAGGATAAAGGACAACGAAAAGGCGGCGGGGGACCCTGCCATCCCCGTTATTTCCCTTGTCACCTTTCCGCCCTCTGAGTGGCCACTGTACTCTGTCGATGGCCAATGCTGCTGCAGAAGGAACAGGCTGTAGAAGGAACAGGCTGTTATGCACGGCGGCTGGTCGCGCGCGGCCGGGCGGCGGGGGGCGCCGGGGGG